>ML777672.1:2855921-2902968 GCA_009831015.1 Picea engelmannii
CATAAGATAAGATCACTGAGAAATACACAATCACAAGAGACACATCATTTATCCTGGGAAACCCTCATGGGGCAGAAAACCCATCAAAACTTCCTTAATATAGATAGCCAATACAATGCCAAGAGATAACTCAAACAAGTACATAAAGTCCTCTCCCAAAGATGCGCCTCTCTCTCTCTCTCTTCTCCAATTGCAGCTCTGAAATTTGTCTCTCAATGAACAAGTGAGTGTGTGTCTAAGTGAGGCGTTAGCCTCCTTATTTATACAAGACTGGCACGTGTGGGAGTGTCGTTTCACTGGTAGGGCCGACTTCTTCTCCTGGGTGGTTATAACCACCTTTATTATATTTCGGGGTCTCTTTGATATATTCTGGGGCCGACTTCTTCTTTTGCCTATTACAATTATATTATGACCAATCCACAAAAGGGGATTTGGTCCTTTACAATAGCCGACATGATCAATCCACAATGGGGATTGATCCAATGAATAATATATCAAATAATAATTAGAATACACTTTACAGTTACATTATTTCAACATAAGGTGCAATCTTAATATCAAAACAAGTCAAATAGGCCAAGCACTTTAGCAATAAGGTCACATGTGTCACATGGAATAGATCGACCCCTCAACATGACATATCACCATGAAAAACTAAGCAATAAAGGGAGTGCTCTACGAAAATCCCTGTCTAGCGTGTCAAGTATCATAATAGGATCATTATAGACATCTCTAACACCAAGGCGTTCTTATCATGGGGTATAATATCATCATCCAAGATGCTAGAGTGAATCATATGAGTTAGCAAGAATCTCATCAAACATATGCCACAAAATTGGGCCATGAATAACATGAGGCACAACTGGTTACTGAAGTAGCTTCTACCAAAATTCCAACCTTTGGAGGGTCAGAACCATCATGCCACCCTGCAAATTTCTGAGTCATGTGATGAGTGTTAGAAATAATAGATGTGTTCGTTTAACCATAGACAATATAGCAATATTGTCACCCAACCATCGGCCGAAGCCACCCCCGAGCACCTTAACCTTGACAGAGAATGATTTTGGAAGCAAATTCTAGGCCTAATAGCCAATCAATGTAGCATACCTCTCTCCAGAGCTAGCACACAAGGCAGAAATTCCAAACCATAACCAATAGAAAGTCCAAGCCTAAACCGAGAATACAGGTTGCAGTAGTTGCAACTATAGCTACTCTCCAGATGTCCGCACTTACTCAGTTTAAGCAGTGCACACTCTTACATTTCTGCAGTTGCGAGTTGTGTACCAAATGAGATTTGGCATCCTGTATTTATACTTTTTTTCCTTAGCTGTATGGGCTGACTTCTCATTCTAGAGGCTAAACACTCAATATTAAATATTTCCTTTAGTCGACTTGTCTTCTAGGGTTATGTCCAATGCTTTAGGGTTTCTTCTTGCTTCTCAGAATATTCTATTCTTGTCAGGGTTACACGTGGAGGTTAATACGTTTCGTAGCTACCATAATATCAACACTCCCTCCTAGCCAGGGAGGTATTGAAGGCAATGGTCTTGAGCACAAACATACAATTCAACTGGTAGCATCATCATAGCCATACAGGCTATCTCATGATTAGATCACGAGCACCGTCATTACTATCAGTATCATCTGATAGCATCAACTGCATCATCGCTCGAAGCCATACTCCATCTGAGTAATCAGGCATGATGCTGAATAAGTCACTCACTCCACAGAGTGATGCAAGAACCATTCTTCTAATCCGGACACATGTCCTAGAAGAATAACTATTCCAATAGGTGTTGGAAGCCACGCCATGGGATACAAGGACTATTCTTCTAATCCAGACATACATCCTAGAAGAATAAATGTCCTAGACCATTTTTCGCCTGGAGAATCTCTGTCCACTAGCACACTGACTATCCATCTAACTGATAATCATTTTCAACACTACTGATAGTCTACATGGCAATCAAAACAATGTCATTCAATAGAACACAACTGTGTCTATCCATAGTAGTACACAACTACTATCCAGTGGTCTACAATCACACCAAGTAGCACACGACTACTTAATCAGTGACACATAGTCACGACTCACAACCAGTGGAACACATCCACCACAGTAGCATACATCTATTGTCCAGAGACATATAGTCTCCATAGCAATCATATCATCTGATATCAACCTGCACAAAAAACCATATCATGATATAAATTGAGTCATCTGGGCCATTCTTCCACTCACATCTGTGAGATCTAGAAGAGGATTTGCCCTCAGAAAGTAAAACATCAGCCATGGGCTATCTGGACTATTCTTCTCAAGCATAGAAGAATAATTGTCCCTGATTTCTGAGCATGGACCATTCACTTAACTGGGCCATTCCTCCGGCACTAAACATAGTGCAACCTGGATAGAATGAGTCTGCCCTAGGGAATGCATGTCCCTGATTGTTGAACATGGACCATTCACCTAACTGGGCCATTCCTCCGACACTAAACATAGTGCAACTTGGAGAGAATGAGTCTGCCCTAGGGAATGACTGTCCGGACCATTTCCTAAGGAAATGACTGTCCGGACCATTTCCTAAGGAAATGATTGTCTTGCACCAACCTCCAAAATGGACCATTCTTCGAAACTGCTCACAACTGTGAACTTCGAAAGAATGACTGCCCGACGAGGAGGGCCATTCTACTTGACCACTACTGAGAGTGACTGCCAAGAAGAATGACTGTCTTAGACCATTCCCCCACACTGGCCACAAGGGGAATCACTGTCTATGGTACATCAACAATCTATCGAACCATTTTCATTACAAAAATGATTGTCTGATCTGGACCATTTTCCCAACTGGAAAATGCCTGTTCGTCAGAAATCTCAAACCACTTTCTGAACTGGAAAGGAACTGTTCATCTTGGACCATTTTTCGAACCGAAAAATGACTGTCCATAAATCAATAACACATCAGTGCTCCTTCCCAACTTGGCAGTAATCCCTTCCTTTTTCAATAAGGAAGTCGTCTCCACGAGCCCCAACTTGCAAACTTTTCATCTTGGATAGAGGTTTTACCTATCTGCTCATCTGTGGAGATATATTGGAGAACCGCTTCTCTTTTCTGGACTTCATCACGAAGAATGTAATGCTTGATCTCAATGTACTTTGGTTTGTTATGGAACACTGGTTTTCTCTGAAGGCTTCATGTAGCTCTGATCATTACAATATATATCATGGTCGAATTCAACACTTCTGTTTCCTGCTAGCTCATGACATTGTGGCAAGGCTCAAATTGAAACATATCCAAGTAGCACTTCTTCTGTCATCATGAGAGTTTGCCATGGATTAGCAATCCATCATCCTAGACTTCTGAGTAACTATTCTAATATCTCAGTCATAGGAAGTTTTCACCACGCTTTTGCTGTATATGAGATACTCTGCATCAAGTTGTTTGAATCCATACAAGGTCTTCTTATATCGGCAACATACATGGGTCTCTTTCTGGTATACCTCAAAAAACTTGAGATTGCTTTACATAAGCTTCTTCCTCAAATGCTCTTATTGGGAAGAATAGTCTTTTACAACCAACTAATGTAAACTTCAATCCATGGATACTGCAAGAGATCTAATAGCTTAGATAGAGGTATATCTGGTTTACAAGAAGAAGTTGTTATCATAGCCTTCTCCTCCTTCTGGAAGAACCTCTAGTTCTGAATCTTGCAATGCTTCCATTCATAATCCTTTTTCACAATTTCTTACATATATTGTTCTTCATCATATCTTCCATTACTTCTGCTTGATTGCTTCTAGTGGGTTCAAACCAAGCTGGTAGTCTTGTGATTCTTAGTATAATAACTAGTTGTTCTGGCTTTTCTTTCTTTCTTGGAATCTTCATGTTCTTCCTCATGCTTCACTTTAGCTCTTGGGTCCATGGAGTCTTCTATAGATTCCATAGCCTGAAGATTCCGACTTCTTCCTTTCATCATAGGATCATGGATGTAGATGGACAACCAAGAATACTTTGAGGATTCTTTTTGAAGAAGACTTCTTCTGAACACGTGCTGCTTATCATGGTTGCTACTTTCAATGGGAACAAGGACAGATACTTCATAATCCTCAATGGATCATATCATTTAGGATTAGCTCCCTCCTAATCCTTGCTTTATGCATGAATGCATGCTCTTCTTTTGGAATTCTGTAATCAACTCCCTCCATCTAAGAGAGTCCACACTTTCGTCTGCATCCTTATTTCCTTCTGCAAAGTGTCACAAGTCTTTTTCTAATTTCCTCTTGATTGCTGACTTATTTTTGTTTTGACTTTTTCTGGGTCACTTCAAGTTTGATTATGATTTTGGCTAATCTGGCAGTTGTTACTTATAATAGCTTCCACAGGAATTGTTACCAAGGATTGTCAATGTACTTCATCTTCTCATGTGTATTGCTTGATTTGTAGTCATTGTGATAGAATTCCTTATCTTGTTATTCTTCCATAGGTATTTGTTTCACTTGAACATCTTATCTTCTAGGAAATATATATGCAAGATATATACAGAAACTATGTAAACATGGTATGTACAAGAACCATGAAGAATATTGTTACCTTGACTTAGAAGAAGTCTGTTTTATCCTGCTTGGCCTTCTTTGAGGGTTCCCTTTCTTCGGCAACTGTTGCTTCGTCTGTTTCCTTCCTTTTTCTTAACTCAGGACAATGGTTCCTGTAGTGACCATATTTTCGACAGTTGAAGCATTTGTATCTTTGACATATCTTTTTCTTGATTTGGTTTCTTCCTTGAGCCAAACTTCTTCTTATTTCTAAAATTCTTGAACCTTGTTGTGAAAGCTTGATCATCGTATTTCTTTTGGGATTTCTCTTTTGCATTAATCCTTGATTCTTCTTGTGCACAACAAGTCCAGAGTTCTTCAAATGTGGGATAATCCTTTCTTGTGTTCATGCTTGCAACAAATGCATCCAATGTCTTGGGAAGACCATTGAGTACTATATTTACCAGTTCCTTCTCTGAAATGATTTCTTCAATAACTTGTAGTTGATCTCTTAACTGAGAGATTCTCACAAGGTATGATGTTATGCTGTCATCATCATTCATTTTCATGTCACGGAGCTCATTACTTGTCCAATGTTTCTGACTGAGAAGAAGTTAGTTAGGGCATCGTACATCTTCTTAGATGAGTCAAGATGGGAGATGTAGGGTATCAAGTGGTCTTTTACATAGTCCACTATGATACTTATGGCATTGATGTCATTGTCTTTGAACTTCTCCATAACTGCAACGTTCTGAAGTTCCTTTTCTTTTCCTTCTTCAAACTGTGGTTCCACGATCTTTCCTTTCACGATATCCAACACTTTATTCTTGGCAAGGATGAGGTCAATCCTTGTCTTCCATGCTCTGAAGTTAGAAGTCCCTTCTAACTTGTTTTTTGACTTCATAGAGTAAGTCATGACTGCTTTGACTTTGACTTGGTCAACCTTTGATTTTGACCAAAAAATCAAACTTGGCATCTTGGCTTGCTGAGAGTACCAGGAGGTGCGTTGGGTTAGGGAGCACTAGGCTATCTAGAAATTAGGTCAATCTCTTCACTTAACTTGCCTCAACAAGAGGGTTAGGGTTTCGTTGCGGCAGCAAAAACTGACTGCAACTGCAATTGTAACTGAGCAAATCCTGCCAATCTATCTTCCAGCAGTTAGACTGTCTGAAGATAGTGTGGGCCCATAACTTGTTAGAAATAATAGATGTGCTCGTTTAACCATAGACAATATAGCAATATTGTCACCCAACCATAGGCCGAAGCCACCCTCGAGCACCTTAACCTTGATAGGGAATGATTCTGGAAGCAAACCCTACGTCTAATAGCCAATCAATGTAGCGTACCTCTCTCCAGAGCTAGCACACAAGGCAAAAAGTCCAAACCATAACCAATAGAAAGTCCAAGCCTAAACCGAGAATACAGGTTGTAGTAGTTGCAGTTGCAGCTACTCTCCAAACTTGCGCACTTACTCAGTTTTTGCAGTGCGCACTCTTACATTTCTGCAGTTGCGAGCTGTGTGTACCAAATGAGATCTGGCGTCGTGTATTTATATTGTTTTTCCTTAGCTGTCTGGGTCGACTTCTCATTCTGGAGGCTAAACACTCAATATTAAATATTTACTTTAGCCGATTTGTCTTCTAGGGTTATGTCCAATGCTTTAGGGTTTCTTCTTGCCTCCTGGAATATTCTATTTTTGTCAGGGTTACACGTGGAGGTTAATACCTCCCGCAGCTACCATAACATCAACAATGAGAATCCATGTGCAATCCTCATGCAATATGAGGGATACCATCTGGCTCCAACTTGGGGATATGTGCTCTCAAGGAAGAGTGTATGGGAACCTTAGAATCTTTGGTTGTACCTACAATGAAATAGGAGGCAAGATCATGTGGCAAGATGGATACAAATCCACATCCATAAACACCACATACTTCTTCTTTATATACGTGCGCACTCACACACGCATAATCATCAAGAGTCCAAAATTTGGCTTTACAAGGAAAAGGCATAAGCCAACAATGCCAATGATAATATGAAAGAAACAACTAATGTTCAAATGTTGAGCTTATTCTTCCTATCTAATGCTCTCAAGAGATTATTTCTTCTACCCTACTCTACTTGACATAGGAAAATGAAAGTGCTATGTGTAATCATATAACCAATGAAGCCAAGCAAGCTCCACATCTACATTATAAGTTCTTTCCTTGTGTTTGGCAATAAACCGAAAGAAGGATACATTAAAAACAAAATGATCATGAGCTGGAATAAATATAATAACATGGGACAAAATAGAAGTGAGCTCATGGAGATGGACAAGAGAAACAAATCCATGCCAAGGTTGGCATGCCCTCTCACAAGCTAGCTCTATCTGCACTTGAATGGGATGTGATACAACTTGCCATATGGAAGCTGATCACTACTCCACATGACACAATTATAATCATCTATGTGTCTTGCAAAGGGTTGAAATTTTTTCCCTCCTTGGCTATCACCTACACCCTCAAGCATCAAGGGTTGATATTGCTACAAAAACCTGCAACAAGAAACTTTGCTAGCCTCCATCACACATGCAAATTAATAAAGAGAAGAAATTCCAGATTTGAAAAAGTTTTCCAGCCCATAAACTTGTCCAATATTCTGAATTTTGTTTGCATTATACCCAACATCAGATGGCTTGAAAATTTCTGGATAACAACATCCACTAGGATGAAATTATTTTGTACTTTTAGCACCCAAAACAGGTCCTATAATTTGAAACACTTGTGCATTCTTTGAAATAAAAGAAGGCTGGAAATATTTCTGAATATACCCCCATTACATTTCGCTGGAAATTTCTGCAAGATATAATGATCTGAAAAACATGCCTTCCTAAATGAAAGTCAGCCCCCAAAATGTATTTTTCAGTGGAAAATTTATGCATGAAAAGGGTGATAGATGAAGACATATATGGTTGAGAAAAATATACAAAGTTGTTTCTCAAAATCTGCACCACATGCTCCAAAAAAATTGCAATATCCATTGTTATACATGGCTGGAAAATAGTATTCAAATTTTCTGCAAAAGATTCAGGCATACGTGGCGGCCCAAAAGGCCAAAAATCTGCAATATTATCGTCCTCTTGGCTGCCCTCTTCATTACATGAAGAAATAGATAAGTCTGAAAATCTACCATTCTTCAAGGGTTCATCTTCACATATATCTATCTCCAAATCTTTAACATGCACATCACTAAATTCAGAAATTGGAAGAGGATCATGGCTTACCAAACCCTTGTCTTCATGAATTGATGGCATGGAGGGTTGATTACTTTCTTCACCAATATGCTCTTGGTATTCAATAGAGTCTTGAGGTGCTTTGTCATCTTCATGTTCTTCAATAATGCTTTCAGACTCTTCATAATGAGGATCCCAATGCTTGATGAAGACTTGGATCAAACTTGCAAGAGAAGATATTTTCTTTGGCTTACAACAATACTTGATCCAAGTCTTTGGATTTCCTTCCAAGGAATATACAAATATTCTTATTAAGACATCTTGAGTAGCAAAATATTCTAAAACAAATTTCAAGAATGATGTGACATGTTGAGTAGCAAAATGAATATCACCATCAAACTTTCGAATGTGCTTCACCCATTTTGGAGAAAAATCATTTGGGTACCTATGAATATTTTTAACATCAAAAGGAGGATACAATTCATGAAATTTCTATGGTGCCATGTTTTCTTCACTTGAACATACAACTTGATATGAAATCTAAAAATTCAAGATGATACCTCGTACAAAGAATGTGGAGTCTCCAAGGTGAATCTTCAATGCCTTCACAATGCTATTTGCTTCACCCTACAAGCAACAAGGTCCTCCATTGGAGTCGTCACGATGAGAATATGATCTTCAAATATACATCCTCATTAAAGAATGTAGCTGATTTATAAATGTCTTCGGGAAATAGACTTTATCCTTGACAATGGAGCCAAAATATTATCACACAAACCCTCACTTATTGAGATAAAGTGCTAAAGCTCAAGAAAGACTTTGGTATAATTAAGGGGGAGACTATTGTCACCTCACCAACCCTCTTTTGCCCTTTAGGCTGACTCTCCTCTAGCTCAAGGGGGCTTCCCTAGAATAGGATTGGGAGAACTTGTGCAAGAAAGTCCAAGGTGAAAAGAAGAGGTGGTTCTAGCAAAACAATTATTTATGAGTTGGGTAAATAAAGTGGATGGAAGGATTGAAGACGAGTGTCTTTCCGTCGGGCAATGGGATCAAATCAAAGCCCATGTTAGGCTTATCCTAATGATCAAAAAGATCGCAGTTGAGGTTTTAATGCTCAAGCTAGAAAGGCCTTTTCCTTGTTGACCACAGAGATCATGATTTCTCGGAATGAAATGTATGTGCATTTAACCAATCACAGAGAAATAATGCAACATAAACAACATCCCAAAGATAACGTAATGGAAAATGGAGATAGCCTACCAAATCCTTACTCCATAACCATATGTCAAGGTATTTCAACAACAAGAGAAAAAGCAATAAAGATCTAGAAGATTTCCTCACCCACAAGTCCTCCAAGCTCAAGCTCCAAAGTGTAACCACCCTCAAAATATGTGAAATAAACTCTCCAAATGGCATGTGTGGCTCCTCTAGGTCAAATGTCCCATCAATAAACATGAACATATGTGCCATAAGACCTTAGATGATGGATCAACCCAAAAGGAGGGGAAGTAGAGTCTAATAACATGTCAAAGTAGTCCCAAACCTAGGATGTCACATCCAAATGGCTCTATAGCTCATTCTCCAAAGTGCAATAGCCCTTCAATCTAGTCCATAATGTAAGGGGTCAATAAACCATGTGCTACCATCAATCTATGTAATCTCATCAAGTCAAACACTAGCTAAATAGAGGAAGGGGACAACCCCATCAAAGCATACCATGATATCTGAAAAACCTCAATCTATGTGCCAATGAGGGGAGTGCTCCACTAAGAATGGTAGGAAACCCCATCACAAGTCTATCCAAGTGCCAAAAATCACCACATAAGGAACGCCCTAGTAATAGATCTCCATCAAGAGGAATCATGACAAGTCATCCTCAAACCCTAGGATGCTTCATCACAAGCTCAAATAGCATGCATAAAACCCATGTAGCAAGAAGGTGAGTACTCCACATGAAACCCTAATCCACATCATCATAAGCCACTCCAAGTGACGAACCAAGCCACATAAGCAAGGACACTCACATCATAAGCCTCCAACTAGGTCAAAATGGGTCAACTAGCCGTTGTGAGGGCTAGGATTACATCAAAATATGTGCACAAGAAGAGTTCTCTACTAGGAGTGATAATCCATGTCATCCCAAAGTGTTCTAGGTGTCAAAATCCTCCAAGGAAGCTAGGGAGCTCAAGAGATAGGCCTTCCTTTAGTCAAACAAGGGCCAAAACCACTGTTAAATGTTGCAATCATCCTCTAAATGTGTGTACCAGGTGAGTGCTTATAAAATACCTAGGGTTTTCTAGGCTGGAAAAAAGGGGATTAGGTCAACTAGAAACAGTTAATTTGTGCAGTACCATACGGTTTTTCTACCAACAACAGAACACATTTATAAACATCCAGCATATGAATAGAATCAATACCGAATCCAGTTCTGTAGCATAGAAATACCAGCAGTAAACAATATCAAAACCAGCAGTAAATAGTGTCCAAAACCAGCAGTAAATCCCTCTAAAGGCTGCTATCACAACTTAACAAACACCGGAATATAGTCCCAACTAAATTAATTAATGCTGTAGCAGCTAATCTCTACACAGAAATACTAAATAGAACCTGAGAACCAACTGCAAGGGTGGTATGGCTGACCCTGGTTGCTGAATCAGCCTCCCAGCAATAGGAATAGGAGTTCGGCCCTCCCTTTGCTCCTTGCTGCTACTCCTGTCAGCCACAGGATGCCCTTAGCTTGCACTATAGTGGCTGGCAATCCATTGAGAACTCTTATTAGACCCTTGGTGCAGCAAACTTGTCAACTTGGTCAGCTCCTGGACTCATCCAATGACAGCTTGGCCTTCTTCCCAGTGCCTCTGTTCACAGGTATGGGTTCAGCCCTCTCCAAACTTCAGGGACAGGGTTTGGCCTCCTTCTAGGGGCTGGGACAGACCCTGGAACAACTTGCTGGACTCTCAAACAGCCTCGGCATCCACTAGAGACCATCCGCCAGCCTTCCTAGCATCCTCTACCAGCTACCATAAGCCTTCAGTTCTGCAGTTAAGTAGATCGGACCTCTCCAGATGACCCTGCTCACTGATATAAGGTTCGGCTTTCCTTCAAATAACCAGAATTAGAGCTCGATCCTTCCTTTACTGCAGCTGCAATAGTCTTGGCAAGAAATAGTAGGCAGCACAAGGTCAGAAGTTGAGCTAGGGTGAGCACTAGCCCACCGAAACTCAACAGAGCTGAGGGTTAAACAACCCTCCAAATGACTGAGGCAACCACCTCCAAAAACAGAAAGGAGAACTCCCAAAAAATATTTCTTGTTTGTGTTCAAATGAGCCTCCTCCCCCTTATATAGATCTTGTCTTTTGCTTGCTTCCTTGTTTTTGGGTGACTTATCGCTCAAGTTAGGGTCTTTTTCCCTTTTCTTTACCCAATGGTGGTTTACCCCTTAGGTTGGGGTTCTTTTACCCCTTACTTTGCCCAATGGACACCTTTTAAACCAGCTGCTGCCCTCCTTGTGCCCATTAAATCCCTACGGCTCCCTTTTAGTTGGGGACTATGGCCTAAGGGGAGCCCCCTAAGCCACTACGTCCCACCTCCGGTGGGGTCAAAGGGGAGGGGACATGACAGTACTCAATCAAATTGAAGTGTATATCCATCATAAGGTGCAATCCTAGTGTCAAAACATGTCAAATAGGCCAAGCGCTTTAGCAATAAGGTTACATGTGGCACATGGAATAGGTTGACCCTTCAAACCATGACATATCACCATAAAAAGCTATGCAATAAAGGGAGCACTCTATGAAAATCTTGTCTATTGTGTCAAGTATCATAATACGATCATTACAGACATCTCTAACACTAGAGTGCTCTTACCATGGGGTATAATATCATCATCCATGATGCGAAATTGAATCATACGAGGTAGCAAGAATCTCATCAAACATATGCCACAAAATACATGAGGTGCAACTGAAGTAGCTTCTACCAAGATTCCAAACTTTGGAAGGCTAGAATTGTCATGCCACCGCAAATATTCGAGTCATGTGATAAGAATCACATGTACAATGCTCATGCAATATGATGGATAACAATGCTAACACTATGCTTGTCTTGTAACACATGCACTGTATGCTCATTTTGTTGATATGGTTATTTTCTGTCGATTCTAATATTTTTGTCAATTTTAGTGTTGGGAAAATATTGCACATAAAATGCTTTGTCTATCTTCTCTGAAGGATAAATGATCATGAAAATATTAACTAGTAAACCTCTTTGGGCCATTCCTTGAATTTGAGAGTAAACTGACCCATTGAATTATCATCTAGACTTAAATTGAAAAAACTGATGAAAGATACAAGCTAAACTAATGGGAAAAGATAATCAAGTCAATTTTTTGTAGAAATTGACTTGAGGGATTTGACATTCCAAGAATGATTCTATTGAAAGTTTGAACTTAGATGTCACCCATCAAATTATTTATGACATAGATACCACAAAAGATAGATAGATTTGATTAAAAATGTTCACGAGATCAAGGGATCTATGGGATAGAAGAGTTATATTAGTAGGCAACCCAACTTTCTCGGTCGACAAATAGCTATCCATGATAGACAGGAAATGAAATGCAGAAACTAAAAGAAAATTGGTGTTACAAGTGGAGAGCCCCATGTAGCCAGCCCTTGAGCTACTTAGTTAAATGGCCTCTTTCGGGAGGAGCAAGCTGGTTTTGTGTGTTTTCTCATAAGAGTTTACCCCTAAGGTGCATTATTTGTGATGCCCTCTTCACAAAATTTTTCAGTTGGTTGCTGTGAAACATAGTGGGCCATCCTCCCACTTCCCTGATGTTGCTATAGGTTGTATAGTTGAGGAGGAAGTGTTGTTCAGTTTCCACCTCTTTGGAGCCACAAACCTCACATGTCCTATTACTCTACTCCTCCTTGGGCTCCTACCAACTCCCCAACTCACACCTAAGCCTGTTTCAGCTTGTCTTGAGTTGAGCCAAGACATGCTTTTTACTCCATGAAACATTTAATTTAAGTTATCTTGTACCTTGATCTCTCCTACAGGATAAAATTGCTCGATATAATATCACTGTTTTCTTTCCTCCCTTTTTTTCCATTTCCCCCCTCTATAACAGTTTCAAATGTGGCAAGTGAAAGATTTCTTATACTGAGGGCATTCCTCTTCCCTAATGTCCCAACATTCCAGACATCTTTTGAACTGAAGCTCCTACATGTTCTTCCTTTTCTGTACTGTCTCCTTGCTGATTTGGTGTGGGAATTTGCTGCCGCCCAAATCTGCCACTCTCTGCTTATAAAAGATTGTCCTTATTGCCTCCATCTCAAGTGGATATAGTCCTGTTTTTACCAACATTATTTCGTATAGTGTGTATTATTTAGTTGCAGAAATGAAGCTACCATGTGTTTTTACACTCTTTATTTCGTCCCATTTGTCTTTTGGAATGCTTGGGCCCCACACCTCACACTTGTAAAGAACCATTGGGGCCAAGTTGCATGAAATGTGGAAACATGTACAAGTTTCTGAAATGGGAACACTTAGAAACATGACCCCCCCCCCAAAAAAAAATGGGTATGCAGGGGAAACGTGGTATATAAAAAATACAATATATATATATATATATATATATATATATAATTTTAAATAACACACTATCTTGCAAAAAAAAAGCAAGAAAATAAGAACAATACACTTAAATGATAGTTTAGAAGGAAACCCATGTCTATATTAACTCCCATAGATGATTACATGATGCAAAATCCCATAGCTTGGTGGTCTTGACTAATGCCAATGCCATACCCTCATACATGATGGAATCCAGTGGAAATGCTACAATCTTGAAAACTGTTAAGTTTGTTGAATTTATGAAATTCTACTTTCTTCATATGAAGTCCAATGAGGTTGGAATCACTCTCAAACATCTTAAAACAATTTATGGTAATGTTAAAAATTTAAGTAGAAGGATAGAAAAGGTGAGATAAAGGAGAATGTCAACTTAGAAAAGATAAGATAAAGGAGAATGCCAACTTAAAAAAGGTAAGATATTAAGATAAAGGAGTGTCAACTTTTACTATAAGAATTAAATGTTACCCTTAATTACCAAGGTGACAAACTCCTCAAAGTTCAATCCCTTATCTTTGTTTGGTCTTAACGGGTCATTCGCATGGACAATGTGACATTTTCCTATGGGTCCCACGCCCCTCATGCACACGTCGGTGGGCTCAAAAACTTCCAAAAAGTGCCCAAAACGTCATTGGAAATGGCCAACATGCCACTGGCTGTAAAGTATGGTGTTTCCAAATTTGGAAACGTACTATGGTATAGTCGGCGTATCCAATAGATTATTCATAGATGATTGACCTTATGGGACTTATCCAATGCCAATAGCATCACCATCGAGATTATAACTTCTTTCTTTTCACCTAGCTTGGGGATTGGAAGCAGTGATGATTTTAGGGGCTATATTTCGCTCATGGGCTAATTTTCCATGGTTTTTTCCAAAAAAAGATTCGCTATTCTAAAAATGATTTGCCCAAATTCTATAAGATAGAATTATTTTACTTTAAAAATTGTCAAAATTTTATACAAACTATATAAAATCCTTATAAATTTGAATATTTTTACAAAAATATTGCCAAACATTTCATAGTGGGAATATGAAGGATTAGTAAGATTCGCCAAGGTTTCTACATTTTAAAATAAATTTCCATCCTTAAAATCATCCTTGATTGGAAGCATTAAGCGTGGTTTCGATACTCCTACCATGTATAAAATGGATGAGATAGATCATAGTACACATCTTCGTGTTTTTTCATGAAAAAATGACCTACCTACACAAATCCATAAAGACGTACTTGTTCTAGTTGGTTGTTAGAAATAGAGAAAATTGAAAACCAAAATGCTTTAAAAATTTTCTGTTCACTAGATCAACATAAAGAAGAAGAGATATAAACAGATCTGGAAACAAACAAAATTTTTGAGTATAAAAAAATAAACTTTTATCTTACCTTTTGATTCAATGATAGATGTACCTGTCACATGTGTGGGTGTATGCCTCTGTAAATATGCTCAGACTTTAGTTTAGGCTCATGGATCAAACCTCTAGGGTTTGATCTCTGTTATTGTGGACTGTGTGACAGTTCTACCATAGATAGAGACCCCCAAAGAAACAACAATAAAACCACAGACTTAACAACAATACCCCCAACAGAAAAAAACTCTCCACTAAACAATGATATAGCATAGGAATGAAAACTGGACAAGTTAGTAGACCCTCCACAAGCAAACAACAAAAACCTCAACTCAGAAACTGGACAGCAATTTGATAACCTCGCACAGTGATCTCAGGACACCACGTGGCAGCCAGAAGAGGGATCCACAATCCTCACACAACAAAGGAGAGAGCCCAGAAGGAGCCCTGCGACACCTGCACACAGGTCTGTGGCCCTAAAGGGAGAATCGACACCCACTAGAACAAGTTTGGCAGCTAGAGAGGACACCTCTATGCAAGAGGACAGGTCCGACAACTCTTGAGAGGCACCTCACAGTTTAGAAGTGGCAGTTCCAGCAGTCATACATCAACATACCCTTAAAGGAGAAGCTTCCAGCCAACACAAAAAAATCATAACTGAAACTGATAAACAAAAGAGAGGCCGCACCAATTAACGGAGAGTAGTCACTGAGGTAGCCACAACAAGGAAAGAGAGGAGAGAGTGAGTGTATGTAAAAATGCAATAGGGTAGGGTCTTATTTATAGTTAGGGAGAGGAGTTAGGGTAATTAGAATTATAATTAATTAAAACCCTAATTACATTTAAAACCCCAATCACATAAACCAAGAGGGAAAGCAAAAATAACAAGGGTGTAACTGTTAAGATAAACTCAAGGGAGGGGTCCATAATGGAAAGACATGTTCACATGAGTCTCATAATGACCTATAAACTTTATCATCATTGCATAAGAGGGTACATCAATAATGTGGTCATGCCCATCTTCATAAGCACTCCTAGGTCACATGGACCATCCCGAGAGAGAGGAAGAGGATCACACATCAACACATCTTGGTATTACACCAAGATCTACCTGATCAAAGACCAGGTTGCCCCAGAACACATCTGGGGGCCCTATAACATATTTAGGGTCTTATCCACCAAGCTACACGACTAAGGATCAACCCATGCATTAAGCAAGGTTTCCCTAGAACACATCCAGGGGCCCTAGACACATCCAGGGACTTATATCAACCACCAAGGAACACATCCAAGGATCAATCCAAGCATCGGTCAAGTATTCCCTGGAACACATCCAGGGGCGCTAGAACACATCTAGGGTCTTACTGCTTGGTCCTAGACCAAGAACCCCAATCATCTACTGGGGGCCCTCACAAGGGTCTTTTACCATGGCTCTCACTGCTTGGTCTCATACCAAGAAACTCCAGGAGTGTGCTGGGTGCCCTAGTTCACAGCTAGGGTCTTATGCCATCCTCCAGAAGAATGGCTCTTGCAGCTGCACTAATTTCAACACTCCCTCTCAGCAACACCATGCTTGTCTCGAAAGTACACAAACTTTGTCAAGGACAATGGCTTGGTCAAAATATCTGCAGTTTGTTTTGCCGTCAGAACATACTGAATACTGAGAATGTTCTTCTGCACCATGTCTCGAACATAGTGATATCTCATCTCAATGTGTTTTGACCTATCATGAAACATCGAATTCTTGGAAAGCTTTATACAACTCTGGTTATCATAGTGGATGACTGTGGGTTCTAGCTCAGCACTGAACAAGTCTGAAAGTAGCTTTCTGAGCCACACTGCTTCTCTGCTTGCAACACTTGCAACAATGTGCTCTGGGCTATGGAGCCCTGTTTCCTGCTGGACCAGGAGATCATGGCTGAATCCAAACTGAAACAATATTCGGAAGTACTCTTCCGATCCACTGTACTGCCCATCCAATCTGAATCTGTATATCCATGAAGCATTACACCTCCATTGGAAGTGTATCTAAGCCTATAGGCTATAGTCCCCCGAACATATCTCATAATATGTTTAACAAAAACCATATGTATATGCTTCGGTTTACACATGAATTGGCCGAGGGCATTCATTGCATAACAGATGTCCGGTCTAGTATGTATAAGATACATCAAGGACCCAATGATCCGTCGATTTAAGGTGGGGTCTTCCGGATCTGTACTTGTAACTTCTTCAGGTTAGAAATCATCGGTGTGGACATGGAATTACAGTCCATCATGCCAAATCTGTGTCTGTGGACATGGACTTATAGTCCATCATGCCAAATCTGTGGAACACATCAACTGCATATTTGCTCTGTGAGAGAAAGATCTCACCTGGTTTCTGCCACACCTCTAAGCCCAAAAAATAATGCATAAGACCCAAGTCTTTCATTTCAAATTCTGCTGAAAGCTCCCTCATAGTTCGAGCTATCAAATTTTCCTCTCCTGTGAGGAACAAATCATCCACATATAATACTAACATAACAAGATGATTCTGTACAATCTTTATATAAAGATTGGGATCTTCTATGCTCTTGGTGAACCGAAGACTCTGTAGAAAGCTGTCAATTCTCCCATACCAAGCTCTTGGAGCTTGCTTCAACCCATACAAGACTTTCTTTAGTTTGCACACATGGGATTCTTTCCCATGGATCACGAACCCTTCAGACTGTTCAATATAAACCTCATGCTCAACTTCACCGTTAAAAAAAGCAGTCTTAACATCCATTTGGTGAAGTTTCCAACCAAAAACTACAGCAAGAGAGATAATGATCCCGATGGAAGTATATTTGGCAACAGGAGCAAAGATCTTGTCATAGTCAATTCCTTCTTTCTGAGAGAAGCCACGAGCCACAAATCTAGCCTTGAATTTTTCGGCACTGCCATCTGCTGTATGCTTTATTTTATAAAGCCATTTGGAGGTTACCACTGATTTTCCACGAGGTCTTCTTTAGAATTGAATCATACTCTTCTATCATAGCATTTTTCCACACTTGATGTTTGGAGGCTTCTTCAAAGGTGGAAGGTTTTGAGTCAATCACAAGATACAATTGAGCTATCAGGCTGGAGTACTTATCTGGTTTCTTGCTTTCTTTGAAGGTGCCTTTAGGTGCAGCATGCTTTTCTTGCTTCCTTTAGAATTTCCCAGCACCAGGCTGGTTTCCTTTTAACATGAGGTTTCTCTAGGGGAAACTCAATAGTATCCCTTGTGGGATCCACTGAAGGCTATGAGGTTTGCTCCCTTTGCATATCTGGAAGAGGTGAATCTGAAGGTTCAGGAGATGGAGCTGTTTGCTCCTCTGTATCACATGGAAGTTCTCTGGCACGACGAAAAGATGCTTCTTCATGAAAAATCACGTCTCTGCTGACCTCAATAAACTTTTGACCTGGGATATAAATTCTGTAAGCCTTTGAGGTTTCACTGTATCCCACAAAAGTTCCTTTCTTTCTGGATGGCTCTAGCTTAGTCCTCTTTTCTTTTGGAATATGAATATAGACTGGATTGGCAAAGATTCTCAAGTGATCAACTGAGGGCTTTATACTAGTGAAAACTTCTTCTGGAGTTTTCTCTTCAAGGGCTTTATGAGGACACCTGTTTTGAATGTAGACTGCAGTACTTGCAATTTTGGCCCAAAGAGATAACGATAAATTCTGATCATACATCATGGCTCTGGCTGCTTCACAGATTGTTCTGTTCTTTCTTTCTGCAACCCCATTCTGTTGGGGATTATAAGGCATAGTCAGCTCCCTCTTAATCTCGGAAGCCCGACAGAGTTCATCATACTTTTGGGAGTCAAATTCTTTACCATTGTCTGTTCTGAAAACTCGAATGTGTCTACTTGTCTGATTTTCAACAAGATTCTTGAAATCTTGGAATCTGATGAAAGATTCATCTTTAGTCTTTAAAAAATAAATCCAAGTTTTACGAGAACAATCATTAGCAAAAATGATATAGTAAAGACAACCATTCATAGATGTAGTAGTCATAGGTCTACAAAGATCAGAATGTATTAGATCTAAAATGCCATTAGATTTTCTATTGCTGTGAGGATAAGCTTTCTTTGTATTCTTATCGAGAGCACAACCTCTACAAACACTATCATGCTCAAATGAAAACACTGGCATACTTGTTACCATCTTTTGCAAAACTGGAAGTGCATTGTAGTTGAGATGTCCAAGCCTTCTATGCCAGAGCTCGCAGGGGTTTATCATCTTGTGAGCTATTGCTTGAACAACTTGACCTGTGATTTTGTAAAGTCCACTCTCATGAGTTCCAATAGTCATGGCAGAGCTCAAATCTCCATCTGAGGGCCACATGAGAGCCTTCCCTTTGGTGAAGGCTATTGAGTATCCTTTGCTTTTTAACATTGCAACTGAGATTAGATTTTTCTTTAATCCAGGAACATAAAGAATTTCATCAATATGAAATATATTATCTGATTGGAGCCGGAATGAAACAGATCCAAACCCTTTTATGTCATATGTACCATCATCACACAGTTCTACCTTTACATTGAACTTCTTATCTCGATAGTTTGTAAGATTTTGTTTGAAGCCTGTTATGTGTTTGGAGGCACAACTGTCCATTAACCAAACCTCCTCCGACTTGGTTATAGTGCCAGAAAGCGCTGAGATGAGATAATATTCTTGTTCTTTGGTGGCTGCCTTGGTTGTTTTTCTTTGAGGTTCCTGTTGAGGCTCTGCTTCTTCAGTGGAAATTAAGGGATGGAACTTACTTTTTCTTCTCTGCTGAGAGGGAGGGTTCCTGCAATCTTTTGCATAATGTCCTAGTTTATTGTAGTTAAAACATCTTACTTTAGATAAATGAGGATTAAGATGAGATAACTTACCTTGAGGTTTCTTACCTTTGCCATTAGGTTGCGGAAACTTCTTCCATCTCTTGGCTTTAGCTGAAAGGGCATGATCTCTTACAGTTGAATGCTTGTTTCTACTTTTGAGTCTTTCTTCTTCTTCTAAGCAGTCATGCCATAATCTCTCGAGGTTAGGTTGAGCTTCTCTTCCATTGACAGAAGCAAGAAAAATTCCCCATGACTCAGGGAGTCCATCAACTGTAGTTTGCATAAGGTCATCATCATCCACAACAATTCTTATTGCTGTAAGCTGATCTCTGGTTTGAGCAATCTTGGAGAAGAAGGCAACGATGGTTTCATCATTTCCCATCCTTAATGTACATATTTGTTTCTTCAATATTCTCTTTTGAGTTGGAGCCTTCTTTTCATAGAGATTTGCTAGGGCATCAAAGCAATCTTTGGCAGTCCTTAGATGACCAATGATGGGCATCATGCTGTCCTTAACTGAGTCAAAAATGACTCTTTTAGCTTTGACTTGTCTCTTCTTGTATGCTACCCTGCCAGTATTTGAAGTGGGTTCTTCTATTACCCTAGTAACCAACTCATCCAAGTCACTCTCTTCTAGGATGTTGAGTATCCTACACTTCCAAGCATTGAAGTTGGAGGCCCCTTTAAGTCTATCTTCAACTTTGATTGAAGAAGAGGCCATGCTGAGTTCCGCAACAGATTATGAAGATGATATACTGCTGATATGCAAAACAAACCCTAAAGAATGGATCTATGTAGGCTCAAGTCTGCAATTCTTGATCTCTTTTCACGCCCTAAGCTCTGATACCATGTTAGAAATAGAGAAAATTGAAAACCAAAATGCTTTAAAGTTTTTTTGTTCACTAGATTAGCATAAAGAAGAAGAGATATAAACAGATCTCAAAACAAACAAAATTTCCGAGTATAAAAAATAAACTTTTAGCTTACCTCCTGATTCAATGATAGATGTACTTGTCACATGTGTGGATGTATGGCTCTGTAAATATGCTCAGACTTTAGTTTAGGTTCATGGATCAAACCTCTAGGGTTTGATCTTTGTCAATGTGGATTGTTGGACAGTTCTGCCATAGATAGAGACCCCCAAAGAAACAACAATAAAACCACAGACTTAACAACAGTACCCCCAACAGAAAAAACTCTCCACTAAACAATGATATAGCACAGGAATGAAAACTGGACAAGTTAGCAGACCCTCCACAAGAAAATAACAAAAACCTCAACTCAAAAACTGGACTACAAGTTGATAACCCCCCACAATGATCTTAGGACACCACACGGTAGCTAGAAGAGGGATCCACAATCCTCACACAACAAAGGAGAGAGCCCAGAAGGAGCCTGCGTCACCTGCACACAGGTCCGTGGCCCTAAAGGGAGAACCAACACCCACTAGAACAGGTCCGATCGCTAGAGAGGACACCTATGTGTAAGAGGACATGTCCGACAGCTCTTGAGAGGCACCTCACAATTTAGAAGTGGCAGTTCCGATAGTCATAAATCAACAGACCCTTAAAGGAGAAGCTTCCAGCCAACGTAGAAAACTCAAAACTGAAACTGATAAACAAAAGAGAGGCCGCACCAATCAAAGGAGAGTAGTCACTGAGGTAGCCGCAACAAGGAGAGAGAGGAGAGAGTGAGTGTATGTAAAAATGCAATAGGGTAGGGTCTTATTTATAGTTAGGGAGAGGGGTTAGGGTAATTAGAATTATAATTAAATATTGACATTTAATTAATATAAATATTAATTAATATGTCAATTAATATTAATTAAAACCCTAATTACATTTAAAACCCCAATCACATAAAATAAACACCAATCACATATAATAAAATCCAATCACATAAACCAAGAGGGAAAGCAAAAACAAGAAGGGGGTACCTGTTGAGATAAAGTCAAGGGAGGGGTCCATAATGGCAAAACATGTCCACATGAGTCTCATAATGACCTATAAACTTTATCATCATTGCATCATTGCATAAGAGGGTACATCAACAATGTGGTCATGTCCATCTTTATAAACACTCCTAGGTCACATGGACCATCCCGGGAGAGAGGAAGAGGATCACACATCAACACATCTTGGTATTACACCAAGATCTACCTGATCAAAGACCAGGTTGCCCTAGAACACATCTGGGGGCCCTAGAACATATCTAGGGTCTTATCCACCAAGGTACAAGACCGATGATCAACCCATGCATTAAGCAAGGGTTCCTTGGAGCACATCCAGGGGCCCTAGACACATCTAGGGACTTATATCAACCACCAAGGAACACATCCAAGGATCAATCCAAGCACCGAGCAAGGATTCCCTGGAACACATCCAGGGGCCCTAGAACACATCCAGGGTCTTACTGCTTGGTCCTAGACCAAGAACCCCAGTCATCTACTGGGGACCCTCACAAGGGTCTTTTTCCATGGCTCTCATTGCTTGGTCTCATACCAAGAAACCCCAGGAGTGTGCTGGGGGCCCTAGTCCACAACTAGGGTCTTATGCCATCCTCCAGGAGAATGGCTCTTGCAGCTGCACTAATTTCAACATTAGTCTCATGTGCGAATGTTTCCTAGTGTAGATCAAGTAGTCAAGAACCCATTACTAGATTTTTCTCTTTGGGCTCAAATGTGAGGAGAGCTTCAAATGATTGCGTTGGAGCTCCACCTAGGTTTATCCAGTGAGGTCCTTTGAGCCTTGAGTATTCCTTAGAGGGCAACTTTCGACTTTGCATTGCTACTTTCATGGTGATTGATGACGACGGAGGTCACTCCACCTCTACACCTGCTTTTGGTGCAGAGTAGTGGCTGCCCTCTTTTATCCTTTTGCTTAATGATGTACTCATTTTTGGTTTTTGTTAGGGTTTATTCGTTTCTAGTCACTTCTTTTATTGTCACGTTCATATGTATTTCTCGTCACTTAGAAATTTCCTTAGAACTCTTACATCACTAATTCACAAGATGAATTTAACTAAATATTACATCAATCTCAGGCAACTATAAACTGAGATGCCTTCTGAAAGATGAATCATATACCTCTAGTGGTTTTTGTAATGCAAACAAGATTGATTCATGACAATTCACCATGGTATTCCAAGTGTTACCTTATTTCTGGAGGGTCATTGAACAATAATTCTCTGTACCCAAGAAATCTCGACACCAAACTTCTTGTATGACTTTGAGAAAGGAACCTTCTAAGGGGCCATCAAATGGTTCAAGCCAATATCAGTATCAATATCTAGCTTTGCCTTCCAATTTCAGTGGGGACGTATGGGCAGTAACAAGTTACTGCATGTTTGATCCTCGTTCCCATAAGGGATCATATCAACCTTTTTGTGCCTCATTCAATGAAACGTAAGCTAGTTAGGACTTATACCATGGTTACTGTTTAAGTTGAGATTGGCTGTACTAGATAAGCATGTATATTAAGTGATCACAAGACAAGGAAACATTTACTAACTGCTAGATTATATCCCAAGATGAATTTAGCCAAATTTTACATCAATCTCAGGCGACTATAAACTGAGATGCCTTCCGAAAGATGAGTCGTGTATTTCTAGTGGTTTTTGTAACATAACAAGATTGATTCATGACAATTCACTGGATATGGGATAGATCTGTGCCAGATACATTTGGTGTAAAGGCTGAGCCATATTCCGAAGGCAAAAGAAAACAAATAGTAAAAATGTGAGAAAAAGAAGCCTAAACTTAAATTATTTTCTTGGTGCAAAAGAAAATAAATGTTTCTTCCATCTTTCTATCATGTTTCAACTTTCTATTGTGCTCAGCCCATCATAGTGTGCTGTATTTTTGTGTGTTTTCATATATTCTGTGTCTAGACGTAATATCCAATTTTTTGTAATGAAAATTGAGTTATCCATATTTGTATCCTAGTAATTTTGGAAACGGTCTATGTACAAAGAAGGGAAGAACTTCAGAATGTGAATTACAATTCCCCTGCCAAGCATAGTTCTTGGGGGAATAAATATGGACAGAGCTTTTAAAGAATGAATTCCCTGTGTAACATTCTACATGAATAGGGTACCTGATTTAAATACTTATACTGATTCATTAGGAATAAAGGGACTCTTCTAGATAATGAATTGTTGAATGCACTAACCCTGCTACATAGGCAATATGTACTTTTCTGTGCTGCTTGTATCCACATTGCCCCTTTAGGGGATGCCATTGTGGTGGGCAAATGTGTAAGGGGCTACTCTATGATGCTATGGTAAGACTTGGTGGTTAACCATTTCGTCTTTCTTCTTTTATTCCTGCGAGGTGCCATATTTCATTTACGAAGTCAAGACATATTGCTGATCCTGAAAGCACAGCTAAGCATCATGCTACATCATTGTAGAAAGTGTTTGTACCAAGAGTACATATGGTCATATAATCACCAACTTGGGGGAAAGATTCAAGTCAGCAACCTGAGCTATTTGCCTGCTATGACATGACCACCTTGTGTTGAAATTCCTGAACCTAGCACCAGGGTATTAAATCCAAGCAAAAACAAATTTCACTGAATAATATCACAGCTAAGTTTATCAACAACAAATTAGCGGAAGCACAAACCAGAAACCAATCATACATTTGCACACGAGATTTGGGTAAAACCCCTGGAAAAACCCTCGTGGGAAAACCAGTTCTGTGATATTTTATTAACTCTCTTCAATGTATCTCTAGATTCCAAATGCTCACAATTGATCAATAAGAGAGGTGTGAGGCAAATAGGCAGGGAGGAGGCATCTATATATAACAATAAGTTAGGGTTTGTGGGGTGGGCTTTTTTTTTCATTTTTTCACTTTATTTTTTCCCATTTTTCCATTATGGTCACACAGGGCTGTAGTGGCTGACTGAACTAGCATAGTGGCCTGGTTCAAAGGCCGGTTCTGCACCCAGACCCACTGAACCAGTTCGGACCCAAAGCCATTTGGAAAAACCAGCCCACACAGTCCAAATCAACCTTAAATTTCCTCAACTTGTCTGGAAAAACACAGTGATGAGCTTGGCCCAGAGCCGTGGTAGACATGGGCATTATTCACATGTACAACTTCATCAATTAATCATCTGGAATAATGCAGGCTATTTGCATAAAATAAAGTATAAATATATATCACAAGGCAGGATGAAGTGATGGAGAGACCATAGCAGATGTTAGACACAAGAACTAGATAGCTTGCTCCAAACAACATTTGGCCACCTTGAACTTTGGTGGGAATCTGTCAAATATTTACTAAAATAAGTTTAGGCTGCTGTTTGTCCGTAAAGAAAGTAGGCTTCCAAAAAGGAAAGAGAATGTCATCATTCAGATGAATGCCTTGGAAATCCTACATCCAAGAATATGCTCTAGATAGGAGAATATTCCCATCGTCTATTTTTTCAGGGTCTCCATCCTTGAAGTGCACAACTGCATCAAGAATTCTGTGCTGAGCTCCATATGGGGGTCATTTGTAGAGCCTCCATGTATATTTATACCCTACATTCACTCCATCAACGTCTCTTCTTCATCAGGGGTAACTTATATATTTATATCTAACCCTTCAATTTCTGTGCCTAAGCAGCACTTGGATTATACCATATTTGCCGGTTGAGATTTCATCCTTATAATCTAGAGAATTTATCCTGAATTGTGTTGGGAAGCTCCTGTTGTCCCTATTAAGCATCGGAAATACCAAGTGTTAATTATGGGTTCAAAGAGTCGGTAATTTTCTTAATATTTGAGGCTGTAATACTTATATCTTAATTTTGGAAAAAGATTACTTATTTGTGCTTGTTTGCCTTGTATTATAAAGGCTGCATACAAGATTACTTATTTGTGCTTGTTTGCCTTGTATTATAAAGGCTGCATACAAGCTCCTGTATGCAGCCGCCTTGTATTATAAAGGCTGCATACAAGCTCCTGTATGCAGCCTATCCATATGTCAGGCATCGGTACTCTATCCTAATAAATAGATTATGAACCTCCAATTAAAAGAATCTTGAGCTTGTTTGCCATGTTGACACAGGTTACTTTGGTAAAAATGGTAAATGAAGCAACTGCAAATATTCCAGATTGGGAAGAAGGGCAGAGTTGAAATATCAACTAACTCCTGTTACATTATGCTTGTTGAAAGGTATGGTAAGGCATGCTCACAGATCATTTCTTTAAGATTCAATTTCTATGAGCGACTTTTTTCTATGTTAAACTGCTTCCTCCTTTTTTGTTGTGCTCTGTCAGAGAGTTGTAGCAGTAAGGCGACTAAAGTCCATTTTCTTTTCTGTGCCGAAGTATTCCTCAATGCTTTCATGAAGAAAATGCCACATCATGATTCAGGGAACTTCTCCATGTTGGTGTTTTAGCATGCCATTGAATTAAAATTCAAATTTGGGCAGTGCTTGGCATCTTTTGTGAATTCTGCATGCCATATTTATCTATTCACAATTCTTTTAGCAGGGTGATATGAGTTAGGTATGTACTTTGCCAAAGATTGCTGCTTTGGAGTCATGGAAGATACCTTTTGCAGCACATCCTTTAACATTATCTAACATTAGTTGAGAGCTCTGCCCCACATTGCTATACTTGTTTTGCTCAAAGTTTTGGTCATTGTATTACATTTTGGCATTTGAGGCATAGAGTTGAGAATTTGAAACAATTGAGTCAATAAACATGATTTTTTGGATAGCTTATTTTCAATTGATGAATCTTGAGTTGAGTCAGAATATTGAATTCCACTATGAGTATTTGCAATATTCAAAGGAATATGATCAATTTAGGCTTAAGAAAACATGACATGGCAAGCATAATTAACCCGTAGCTTATATTGCTCGTTTAAATCGAAAGCCTTTATTGCATTCTTTTTTCTTATGGAGGTTGTGAGCTACAAGTTAACTCTCAATCTCAATAATAAACCTCTCAATCTCAATAATAAACCAGAAAGGAGTTTAGAAAACAGAGCGCTCTTAACTCTCGGTACACAAATTACAACCCTCTTTGAGAACTTGTAGGGAAAAATAAATATTTTGAGTTTGTCAAATGAGGCTTGAGAAATGTGAAATGGGATAAAATTTACTTGTAGATTATTTTATTATTTGTCTCTCCGGGAGGGATTTTATATTCACAATATGTTTGTTCTTATTTTTTAAGAGAGATTTAGTATTAAGTTAAATAAATTGCTCTCTAAACTTGATTAAATTGGGGCTTATTGATATCACATGTTATCCATTAACATTCTCTATCAGTGGCTGAAGTTTCATTTGCATGGGCGCTATATCTCATGCTATTCTTTTAGTTTTTCTATTATAAGATGATTATTTTGCTGCGCACTATGGGCGCACTATATTGTTGAATATGTCAACGAATTTCCCAGATTTGGTAGATATGAGCAGATTTAGTGGAGCCTATTTTGTAGTAGTTTGTTCAACCAAATCTATCAATTTGGTATGAATGCACAAGTTTAGAAAATAGTTATATAACTAATCTAATTCTGTTCATTATTTATGTAAGCCCGTAGAGGCAGACAGAGGCAGACAGGAGGGTGATGTGATCTCCATGATTTGAATAATAAGACAACCGATACCTCTGCTTGGTGGATGTAGCCCAATAGTTGGGTGAACCAAGTAAAATCTCTGTGTTTATAATCTGTGTGATTGTTGATTGCGTTTTTCCGCATTTGCAATTATAACAAGTGATATCAGAGCGTTTTTTGGTTGGAGATCCGTGAGACCAGTAAACCAGCCGTGGTACAGGATCAAGATCTCGAATTCAGAGAAAGGCTGCCATCTATCATCTAAGGGGTGGCGAAATCTGGTTAGAGATCCGTTGGAGATCAGTGAGGCCAGATCTGTGGTGCTGATCTCAAGTTTATAGAGAGCAGGAGCAGTGCCATTCCAAACCGTGGAGAAGGAGCGCTATCCGTTTTGTGGTAGCGCTGTTGTTCAAATCAGGAACAATAGACGGAGGAAGCGCTGATTGAGCCCGCATTTGCGTTTGTTTTCAAAATCAAATTCAGCGCTGGGCTGACGTCATAAGGGGAGCGCTGTGTCTGCCATCTCCTGCGCTTACGTGGTCTGCCACTATTGACATGACGACTCCCTTTTAAAACAAGGACACGACTCCCTAAAACATTCACATATGGTGTTCTGTTTTTTGAAAGGATTAAAGGTCTTTTGAAATATTGTATGCATAAACGGTATGGTCGAATGGTGGATGCTTAATTTCTAATATTAAAAGGTATGGTCGAATGGTTGAATGCAATGGTATGGTGAGAATACTATGCATAAAGGGCTATTAAAATATTGTTTTTTTTAAAAAGGTGTAATTTCCTTGGATTTGGTAAAAGGTATCAAATGTTTTATTAAGGAATAATTTTTTTTTTAAAAACCTTTTCACCATTAAGAAGTTTTCTGGGTTCAATCTTTAAACATGAGGTTATTTCTCATATAAAGCCTTGATTATTATAAGTAGTGGTGTGTTTTGGAATTTTTTCTTATGCTAATGGCGAAAACTCAGAGTGCTAAATTCGAAATCGAGAAGTTTAATGGCAAGAATAATTTTGAGATCTGGAAGGTGAAGATGCATGATCTGCTCGTGCAACAAGGCATGGTGAATGCGCTTTTGGGAAAAACAAAGAAATCCGTGACCATTTCAGATGATGAGTGGGATGAGATTGATGCGAGAGCACTGAGTGCCATACGCATGTGTTTGACTGATGATGTTTTGTTCAACATTGTCTTGGAGAAGAGAACAACCGGTTTATGGGTGAAGCTTGAAAGCTTGTATATGACAAAATCCTTGATGAACATGATCTTCTTGAAAATACAATTGTACAGTTTGCACATGAAGGAAGGTATGAAAATAGCTGATCATTTAAGTACTTTTAATACTCTTTTAGTCCAGTTGGATAGCATGGGAGTGAAATTCAAATTTGAAGATAAAACAATTACATTATTGTGTTCTTTGCCCGCGTCATGAGATCACTTTGTTACCTTTATTAGTTTCAGTTCAACAGAAAGTATTGAGTTTGATGTTACTGTTGGAGCACTGCTGTCTAAGGAAACAAGGAAGAAAACCAATTCAGGAACCTCTACATTTGAGGCGATGATGGCCAGAGGCAGACCTAAAGAAATAGGACACGATCAGAGGGATTTATCTCGGTCAAAGTCGAAGGGAAAAAAGAACAAGCTTAAGTGCTAGTTTTGTGGCAAATCTCGACACCTGAGGGATTGTTGGAAGAGACAACAAGCCTCCAAAGACGACCCTCCAAAAGAAATGAAGGAAGCAAACGCAACTGAAACAAGTTCAGGTATGACTGATAAAGTTTTATCAATTAGTATTGGTTCACGTCATGATCAACAATGCTTATTAGATTTCGGTGCTTCAAATCACATGTGTCTTCATAGACACTGGTTTATTACCTACCAGTCTATAGATGATGGAATTGTTTACATGAGAAATGATATATCATGTAAAGTTGTGGGAATTGGTAGCATTCAAATTAAGATGTTTGATGGAACTGTTAAAATACTAACTGATGTGAGACATGTACCTGAGCTTAGGAAGAATCTAATTTCTTTGGGAGTCTTAGACACTGGAGGATGTAAGAGTATTGTTCAAGGTGGAGTTATGAAAGTCTACAAAGGAATCCTACTGGTTATGAAAGTGAAGAAGGTTGATAACCTGTTCCTGTTAGAAGGAAGAACTGAGTCAGATCATGCGACAATGGTATCTGAGAAAGACAATGATTCTGTTCTACTGTGGCATCAACGGTTGGGTCATATGAGCGAACAAGGATTAAAGGTATTAACTGATCGCAAGTTACTTCCTAGTCTAAAGTCTTTAAAGTTAGATTTCTGCAAGCACTGTATTTATGGAAAACAGAATAGGCAGATATTTAAAACCGAAAGACACCAGTGAAAGAATCCTTGATTATATCCATTTTGATGTTTGGGAACCATCCCCTACTATTTCATATGGAGGATCATCATATTTTGCAACTTTTATAGATGATTTCTCTAGAAAGGATTGAGTCTATATGTTGAAAAGTAAGGCTATGTATTTATAGTTTTCAAGCAGTTTAGAGCTTTAGTGGAAAATAACATTGGTAGATCCATTAAATGTTTTAGAACTGATAATGGTGGTGAATTTATGTCAACGGAATTTGAGAACTATTGCAAGGAGTTTGGGATTGATAGGCATAAAACCACTGCCTATACTCAACAAAATGGAGTTGTTGAACGCATGAACATGACTCTTCTAGAGAGAGCAAGGAGTATGCTTAGTAACGCCAATTTGTAGCAGGAACTATGGGCAGAGGCAATAACTACAACTTGTTATCTGGTGAATCGATCACCAACAACAACAATAGGGTGCAAAATCCCTGAAGAGGTATGGAAAGGTCACCCTTGTAATTATTCTAATCTTAAAGTTTTTGGTTGTGAAGCCTATGCTCTAATTCCAAAACATCAATGTTCTAAACTAGATCCAAAATAAAAAAGGTTTATCTTTGTTGGATATGGTGATGGTATTAAGGGGTACAGGGTGTGGGATCCTACTGCCCATAAGATTACCATTAACAAAGATGTAATATTTGATGAAACATCTCTCATCAAGTACCTAAGTATCAACAAATTCAGTTTGAAACTAGTTCAAATATAGATGAAAGTGAACATGAACAAGTTTTTGAAGATGTTCATGAATAATTTCCTGCAGAAGAAGACATGGTTGATGATAACAATCAACATAACGTGGATGAGTCACAAACTTCCCTAGGGAGATCTACGCGGGTCAAAATCCTCCAAGAAGGTATGATGATTTTGTTTCCTCAGTTTCTTTGAGTACTAATGATGATGAACCTTCGTGCTATCAGGAAGCTGTGAAGGGTTCTAATAGTGATAAATGGAAAGAAGCAATGAAGGATGAAATGAAGGCATTAGAGAAGAACGCCACATGGGACTTGATAGAACTTCCAAGAGACAAAAAAACTGTAGGTTGCAAGCGGGTCTATAAGTTGAAGAAGGGTGTTGATGATAAGGTGGAAAGGTACAAAGCAAGGCTGGTTGCAAAAGGATATTTTCAGAAAGAAGGTATTGACTTTCATGAGATTTTTTCACCAGTTGTTAAGATTGTTTCAATTTGAAGTGTGTTAGCATTGGTTTCTTTACTTGATTTGGAGTTGGAGCAGCTAGATGTTAAGACCGCTTTCTTACATGGAGATTTGGATGAGGAGATCTACATGGAACAACCTGAAGGGTTCGTTCAGAATCACAACAAGAAATTTGTTTGCAGGCTCAAGAAATCAGTTTGAGGCAGTCACCTAGACAATGGTACAAGAAATTTGACTATTTCATGGTGAGCCATAATTATACAAGGAGTGAGTATGATCATTGTGTCTACTTTAAGAAATTGAAAAATGACATATTCATTATCTTAGTATTGTATGTTGACGATATGCTTTTAGCAAGAAAAAACATAACTGAGATCAACAGGTTAAAGACTTAGATGGCTAGGACGTTCGATATGAAAGATCTAGGAGCATCAAGGTAGATTTTGGGCATGGAGATATTCAAAGACAGGAGAAATGGTAAGCTTTGGTTGTCACAACAGAAGTATGTTGAGAAGATACTTTTGAGGTTTGGTATGAACGACGTGAAACCAGTTTCAGTCCCTTTGGTTTTCCATTTTAAGCTTTCTTCAAGTTTATGTCCTAGTACAAAAGAAAAAAATGAATATATATCTCGAATACCGTATGCTAATGCAGTAGGAAGTTTAATGTATGCGATGGTTAGTACAAGTCCAGGAATTTCACATGTAGTGGGGGTTGTCAGCAGGTATATGGAAAATTCAGGTAAAGAGCACTGGGCAACAGTGAAATGGGTGCTTCGGTATTTGAGGGGCACATGTGATTACTGTATCACCTATAACAATGGTCATGAGTTAGTCTGTGGATATGTTGATTCTGATTTTGCAGGTGATTTGGACAAGAGAAGGTCGACTTCAGGGTATGTCTTTAATCTTGCAGGTGGAGCTATTAGTTGGATGTCAAAGCTACAGAACATTGTTGCTTTATCCACTACAGAAGCAGAATACGTAGCTGCTTCACATGCTTGCAAAGAGGCAGTTTGGTTGAAAGGTTTGTTTGGTGAGTTTGGAAGGATGCAGGACAAAATAAAGTTACTTTGTGATAGTCAAAGTGCTATTCACTTGGCTAAGAATCCAACCTACCACAGTAAAACAAAACATATACCTATCAAGTACCATTTTGTAAGACAGGTCATCGATGAACGCAGAGTCTCTCTTGAGAAAATGCATACAAAAGAGAACTGTGCAGACATGTTCACAAAACCAGAACTGTTAGAGAAGCTACGATGGTGCTTGGCTTCTCTTGGCTTGCATAAAAGGTGATGAACAAAAGGAGCAAGGTATCAGGCTAATTCTTGTCAAGGTGGAGATTGTTGAATATGCCAACGAATTTCCCAGATTTGGTAGATATGAGCAGATTTAGTGGAGCCTATTTTATAGTAGTTTGTTCAACCAAATCTACAAATTTGGTATGAACGCACAAGTTTAGAAAACAGTTATGTAATTAATCTAATTCTGTTCATTATTTATGTAATCTCGTAGAGGCAGACAGGAGGGTGAGTGCGCTGTTGTAATCTCCATGATTTGAATAATAAGACAACCGTTACCTCTGCTTGGTGGACGTAGCCCAATAGTTGGGTGAACCACGTAAAATCTCTGTGTTTATAATCTGTGTGATTGTTGATTGTGTTTTTCCACATTTGCAATTATAACATATATTAGGACAATGGAAGACTTGATATATGATTTAATTCATTGATTTTAATATGAACTTGTTCACCTTTGTCTCATAACTTAACTGGGTAATATCTTGTCAAACTTAGAATGAGGAGTAATTATGTCACCCTCATAAAAGCTAGTTAAAAATTTAGCAATAACTATGACATATTAAAAATATACATAATATTTAAAATTTCACAAGACAATCAAATATGTTGCATTTCATGATGAGTTTATAAAATTTAAATTTCACAAGATGCAATTAAGGATGTTGCATTTCATGAGGAGTCCATAAAATTAAATTGTGAGATATTCTAGTTACAGTGTTGAATGAAATGTTCAAATTTAAATGAGAAATAAATAATGAATGTTGCCGCTTTTATACACACCTGAGCAACGTGGAAGAAATCTTCAATCCACTTGGTGTGTTCTTGGGGGCAAGTTAGAGTTAAGGTGCTGTCACCTAATCTTCAACTCCTTCGTCTAGGCTAACTCCTAGAGAAGCCAAGGGGGTAGTCCCTAAAGAAAATAATCTATGGCTTGAACTAATCTAAGTACAAGAAATAAATCTAGGAGTTTATTGCAAAAGAAAAAAAGAAAAGTAAATCTATTCTAAGAGCATATATCAATCAACTACCACAATCACTTGTGCATAAAGAAGTACTTGCATAAAAATGATACTCAAGATAACAAGATGCAAGTAAATAAAGGAAATACTTCAAGATAAATAACAAGTGCTTGAGAAATAAAAGTACTTGAAGCAAATGGCTTTGTATAATATGAAATGAGACCAGTGCCTTAAATGTATCATGGGCAGTTCTTGAACGTGTGTTTTATTAGATTGACTTTTGAAAAGTAGATTAATGAGATTGTGAAAGTAAAACAAGCTAAACTAAATTTGGCCTCTAGAGAGGTTATCCCTTTAGCCCAAAGATTTGCTGAGAGCTTGTCGAAACCCAATGGTTTCACCAACAAGCCCACTAGAGGTACCAGAGGTCCAACACTGAGGGGAACAAGTTCGAGGTATTCAATGAAATTTCACACACTAGGTAGTTCTTTGAACCAAGTAATCGTTCTCTTCTGAGTTTGTCCCATTATTTCTACTCCACATTGACCAACCCGACGTGTATGGAACTTACTCCCAGAAGATCGAGACAAGCTCGCAACTGGAAGGGTCAGAAACAACATTGAGAGCTGAGGGGATGGTTTATTTTAAATAGTAAAGTAAAATGTTGAAAGAGAAATGTTTTCTAATTACCAAGTCCCCACTGACCAACCTCTTGTGAGGAGTTGAGGGGACAATTTATTTTCCAACTTTGAAATTGTAGAAAATAAAGCTAAACTAACAACTAGTGTTCTACTTTGCAAAAAAGAAAACTAAACTAAAGTTGTGATTTATTTTAGCTTATTATATGTGAGATTGTTGAGCTTTAAATCAAAAGAAATAAAAACTGAATGAAAATGCTCAAAACCACAACACCAACCCCCCAAGTAGAAACAAAAAAGTGAGGCCTCCCTTGGCTCACTTATTTTATTAACTCGGTTACAATGATCTCCTTTAGATGAAATGTGGATTCTTATAACAATGGATCAATGGTTTTACAAGTTACAAATGTCTTTAGGAAGGTATATGATGTTTCTGGAAGTCCCAAATGCTCTTAATCCACCAAATTTTGGCAGAATTTCCCCTTGTTTATTCAATGCCCTGCGCAAAACAACAAATAAAAGAGTGCAAAAGATGACTCAAAACACTTTAAGAGCGTCTTTGGTTATTAGTAGACAAACCCAAAAAAATTCTAAGTAAAAATCTATGATAAATGAGCAAAATGAACTAAAGAAAGCAAGCTAGAAAACTTGTTTCCTTAGGGTCTTTCATTGTGTTTAAGGAGCAACAAATTCAAAGCATTTAACTTGCTAGATATGAAAGCTAAAACATAATATTAAAGATCTCTTTTAAAACCTTTAAATTTGACGAAGTTTTAACTTGCAGAGGATATTTTCCCTATTGCTAGCTCTTGCTTAAAAGATAGATAAATTGAAACTAAGCTAAGATCTAAATAAATGCTTCTACAAATCTGATCTACTTATATATTTAGATTGGAGTATGGTAGATCTAGAATGTAGATTTAAGTAACCAAAGAAATTTAGAATTTAAGAGAGAAAGATAGTAGAATTGCTTGATCCCTTGAAAAACATTGGGCAATGGGGTTCCTTGTTTTGGTGGAAAGCTGAGGGACTATGTTATTCACCACAACCTTGAAAAATGAGGAAGATGCAAGCTAGTTCAACCTATCCTTCAAGTGAGATATTCTGCACAACTTAAAATTTCTTGCAAAAGGGTTAAATACATTGGTGTCACATAATATAGGAGCATGAAAACATGAATATTAAGCTAAATAAGCACGCAATTCAAACCATCTAACATACATGAATCAATAGAAATATTAAACAAGCTAGCTTTTCTATTTCTATCCTATTGGGAGGTAGCTCCCCTTCCAAGGCCAAGATTTAACAACAAATGCAAAAATTAACAAGAAAACTTATACCTCATACACAATTGAACATAGATGATCCACACAAATTTGCTTTACACCATGTAATAGCCTCCAAAGCCTTTTTATTCCAATGAGAAATAAATATTACAATAACATCAACACACAAGATCACCAAATCTCCAACTAGCTTGCACAAGAGATGAGTGCTCGGTTAAATAACAAATGAGGGAAAGCCCAAGAGAGGAGGGCACACCAAGTGGAAGAAAGAGGCACACCAAGTGGAAGAGGATGAGAGCCAAGTGGTAGCTATAGGGCTGCCACCTCTGCTCTTACTCCAAAATAAGACAAGTGTAAGGTATGAAGAGAGTAGGGGGGGCACCACATCCCCTGGAGAGGTTGGCCCCTCTCTAGAATGTGCCACTTCTCAAAGAGGGGCGCACTTCCTTTTGCCCACATGCTTGAATCAAGCCCAACTCATCTTTAACTCAAGCTACACCCCACTCACTCAAACTTAACGAACTTTTACTTGCCTCTTATGAGTTTCACATAGCCTCTTAAGATTTATTTGACTAAAAACATGTTTTCGATAACTTTGCTAAAATTTAGCAATGCTGATTTTTTATGTTTTTTTTTTGGCTTTTATGAGTAAAATTATCTTTTTAGTCATTAAAATCATTAATTTCACTCACAAAAGTGGGTACTTGGGTAAAGTGGGTTTCTAGGTTAAAAAATGAGCACCCCCAAGGCATATAATGTCTCACAGTACCAATTTTTTAATACAACTTCAAATTACAATTAAAAGATTCCGTTTTACGGATTTTTTTTTTTTAACTGAAAATATTAAAAAATCCTAAGGGGGACTTAGTACATTTCCATGAAACTCTAGGATAATGCTTAGTGTGGTTATATACATAAGACTCTAGACTTGAAACACCTCCCAAGTCATATCTACTAGTACAATTACTCCAGCTTTGGAGGTTATTGAGTGAAAAACTCAAAACTTATATTTCGCTTAAAGAGAAAAATATAATTAGCAAGTAAAAAAAAACACTCTAAAGTACTAGTGTCTAATCCTTGGGTGGCTAAGATTTTTACAAAAATCACATACTTAAGTCATTTTATTACAATTCCCCCGTAGGGTATGAAAATGTGGTAAACAAATTGAAAAATGGCCATAATGGCCGGTTGGACTTCTGAACTCTGAATTTTGAACAAGTCATTGTTCAATCTTTGGTGACTCATTTACAAGTCCATCCTAGTGCAATTTTGTGGATAACAATAAGCACTTTAAATTTGATATTGAGATTATTTCAAATGTACAATCCCCATGGATGATGACATGAATGATGAAACACTAAGCATAATCAAATAAAAGACTAAAAATCTCATGAACTTTGGAACAACAGGGGAACACCTTTCCCATCATTGATGGTGTTGTTGAGTATGTGTCCAAGTCACTATCTACCTGATTGAAATCTCCATCTAGTCTGGTTTTTTAATCATCCATATCCATTGCATCATCACTCTTTGTTCAATTGGATTCCTCATAATTGAGTTGGAGATTGTAATGCATAAACTCTAAACCATCCATTTGCTTTTGGCTCAACTTGTTGGAGATTGTAATGCATAAGCACTAAATCATTCATTTGCTTTTGGCCCAACTTGTTTTGCCTTTTGGAGTGAAGATGCTTAAACATGCTCTACTTATGCTCACATCTACATATATTGTAGGTTTAACTCAAATCTTGGATTGATCACAAAGCATTGTTGCCCAAGTTCACCCACTATATGTGATGAAAATGAATAATGTTGCATGCATGAATTGACAAATAAATTATAATTAAAATAAAAGATAAAAATAAAGAAAATATTTAAAATAAATGGAATGATTAAAAAAATATGAAATAGATAATTCAAAATAAATTATCACTACAAAACAAAGGAAGCTACTAGGTAGAATTGTCTTTCTCGTCATGCCATTTCCAAATCATTGACTAGCATTCTTGTAGCTTTGTGGTTGGTGATGAACATTTTTGTCTTTCTCATCATGCCATATCCAAATCATTGACTAGCATTCTTGTAGCTTTTTGTTTGGTGATGAACAACATTTTTTGTTCGAGGCAATATAATTGACCTTTTTCACCTTTTAGAAAAGGCATTGCAGCTTTGCCCATAAAAGAAAAGTTGGGTTAAGATGGCGTCTAACAACATTCAACTAAAGACAATTGAAGTTGCCACTTGGAATAAATAAATTCTAAGACATTCATGTATCTATCCTTTCTCCCCTTTTTCTCATTTAAATTGCATCCTTAGATATGTTTATGATTTCATGTCACTCATTAGAGGCTTTTCTCCATTGACCACCCAAAGCACTTTTTTTTGGTAACTCTAAGAGCACAATCGCCTCACTCACATCCCTCTAGAAATATTCATTAAATACAAGTGATACAACCTTCTATGCCATTAGTAATATTGTTGAGTTTTGATTGTGCCCACTCCTCCCTCTCACACACTTGATTTAGATTAATCTTTGGGGAAAACTAGGTTATGGTGTCTTAGACACCTGTTTTTGATATATTTCCTAAGCAAGTTGAGGAGTGTATTATTGCAAACGCATTTTGTTATAGATTTTGCCTTGTCCATAACAAGTTTAAGAACAATGTAAGTTCTTTCTCCAATGTCTCTTTGCACTAGGTCCAAATGATAGACTCCACAAAATTTGGTATCTATCCATTTGTGATCTACCAACACACACACACACACACACAGAGTTAATCCTAGAAACAATTGGCCAATAGCATTTCCAAACATAGCCATTTAACTAATTTATGCTCCATTAAGATGTCTTCAGGGTTATTGAGATTTTTCATTGGTCTTGGATACAATATTTCCACTTGAGCTTGTCTATCGGGTTTTGAACTTAAGTCATCCTTTTGACAAGTACTCTAACTTATTGCTAGACTACACCCTAACAAACTGCCACTAAATGCGTAGTTAGAATCACTATTGGTTATAATTTGGAAGATATGCTTTTCCCCCATCTCAAACATGATTGATTCATGTTGGTTACATGTTGATTGTGCACTTTTCACTTGATCAAGTGCATTTGCAAATTTAAGAACCAAAATGCCCTTTGATTTAAAATAAAGGGAATTTAATAGGGTTTTGTTCTTTTCATTACTCCACCCACTGGGTATAATAATGCAACTGGCCTAAAAAACATGGTACTTACATGGATTTTGTTTACATTGTATACAACTTCAAATAAAATTAAACCTCTATGATCTTTAGAGTGGGATTGGTAACCATGTCTACACATAGTAATAACATCTACTATAACTTGCCAATATATCTGGCAACATTGAAAGCTCAGTTTGAACGTAGAAAATCCCGTATTAATGCTTAAAGGAGAAGGAACGGGCACATGGAAACATGAACGTAGAAGGTAAAACACTATTAGTAAGGGAAGATGAAGCTTTCCCTCTCTACTCTTTGTTGGTGTGTCTTTACTTCAGAATCCAAGATGTAGTCTAGATTGATTTTCCATTGACGAAAGTAACATCTATAGGTACACATTGTAGGTGTTATTGATCCATATCTGAGGGACTAAGTTTCCACAGAATTCACCAACACAGATCTTTAAAACGAAATTTAAATGGTTATACCTTTGTAATTTGAATGCACTATAAACTATAACCCATGTGAAAAGCTTCTTATTCTCTACAACTTCTTTGTTCACTGAGATCTCTGTAATCACTTTGTCTTTGAGATGGGTTTATTGAGCTTTCTCAACTAATTGTGTTGCCCAAGCCAATGCTCATCTACGACTTCAATGTTTTGTGTTTCAGTTTGGCTTGACAACTTTCATAGTCCAATACATCAAGAAATTAATTGGGATTTTTGTTTACACACTTTGAATTAAGAGTGTGAGCATCAATTCCAATGTTTCAATGGATGGGAAACAATGTGGGTCAAATGCCAAATCGCCCAAGACTAAAGGGAATTTAATTTACTACCTTTGGACAATTTGCATCACACAAATACCAGTCTACATGTCCAGACAATTAACAAGTTAGTTAACTATATAGAAAATAGGCCCAACACTTTCATACCATCAATTTCATCAATCTGATTTGTTGTGGGTGAAAGACAATGTATGGTTGAGGCAAATACGACGTCCCTGCAATTTAACCAATGAGCGATAATGTTTTCACTAATTCACTAATTAATTTAGTGCACAAGGTAAGGCAAGGGTCGTTGTAGGCTCTTGTACTATTTACCAATCAACATTTTAATCAATAAAGTACCCATCCCATCGATTCCCTTGATCCATAAATAGATTTAGGTAAGTAATGGAATGCACATGCTTAAGGAAGGTTTGACTGCATTGAGTATAACCATTTTTGGTTTGAGTATAAAGGAATTGTGATGTGAGACAAACGAAAGTCCTAACAAACATTTAAACCATTAAACCAATGAACAATAACCCGATGAACAAAGCAAGCATAAACACTTTATCACATAGCAATGACTCTAAGAGACACAAAGATTTTACCCTGGAAACTCAACTTGGAAAACTAGTTCTAGCGGAGATTTATTTCGCTCGAGAAATTCATTACAAAGGGTGAGCTATGCATGCTCAAAAATATAATGCATTGTTACTCAACAATTTGTTTTTGTAGATGGCCATGTCTTAGAGACACATTCGCTCATCATGGATAAGCTCCTTGGCTCCTATGCCCACTGTTCTTCATGCAAGCTGCACTATTTGAACTCTCATTTTTGCAATCTTCCCAAGTTCTCTTTGAATCTCCCATTCTATCATTCTTCACTACAACCTTCATTTTTAATGGGCTGCCTTTGGAAGGCCAACCTTCACAATGGTTTGTTTCCATTTCCAACTTTGCCAAAAAAGATAAAATAAAATAAAGACACAAGGACATGCTTAATACAAAATTTACAAGAAGTTTCACAAGGATCCAATTCATATTAATTACATCCAATGGTTTACTCCACTCGTTGGTCTACCACAAATTTGAATATTTTCCCATCAAATCCTTGTAAAATAACTAGTATAAGTCTCTTTCTTTTACCATTTCAATGCTTGAGGGCTTCTTTTCCAAAAAATGTTTCCCAAACAAATATCAAGTCTCTAAATGCAGTGGTGATTCTCTACAGTCCATTTCTTAAGCAAGTTAAAAGTGGTAAACACTAATCAGTGAACAACAATTTAATAATGGCAATTGGCAAAGGCATATGCTGATTATTTAACAAATAATGTTTAAATTTAAAAAATAATTGCATTTTTTTGGTTTAGTTAATTCCCTCCCACAAGCTAGTCCGGGACATATTGGTTAATTGATAACTTTTTATTGATGTCAAGATCTTCAACATAGTTATTGATCATAAACGTTTATAATAGATGATATCACTAACATATAATTTTACTCTGAAACTTTTAGAGAATCATGAAATACATAAAAATCTTGTAATTTTTTTTTATTAGTTGGCAATTATATGTTGATTATATCGTTTCATATAGCAATTTTCTATCGATTTTCATATAATTGAGTAGTCCGAAGTCAAAATTTCTCTAGTTCTTTAGTGTTGTAGTTTTTGAATGTATCCCATCTTTTGCAAATATACACTAGGTAGTGGCTTGCACACTATATTGGGAGAGCTTTTCTTTTTAATATTCATTGTTATGTTGGGTGCCATTTCCCTCTAGGGTTGATAATGATGTTGCATATGTTTTTATGGTTGGTAGGTTTAAGTTGTTATGTCAGTCATCTATGGTGTTAAAATATATTTTCTATTGTTATAGATTGCCTTTTAGATTATCTTTTGCCACATGCTTAGTTCATGTTTTTTGGGGAGTGATTTTGTTGGTACGACATTCTAAATGTTTTGAATTCTAGGTAGAGAATGACAACTTCATTTTATATTTGTTAATCTTTCATCTCTATGAATAACTTTTATTTTTTGTTGTGGTACCTCCATGTTTGGGAGTCACCATTTTCATATAAGGAAATTTATTAGCATGCATTATTTAGTAGTAATCATAATTTATTGAGCAAACTCTCATATGAGGGTTTTTCTTTACTTTAGGATACATAGAGGTAAACAAATGGGATTTTATGATTTATCTTCGTATTACATTGGGTTATTGGAACCATATAAGTGAAATCATGAATCACTGAACCAACAATTGAAAGTCCATAGTTGTTGACATGGACCTTCCTAGCTATAATGAGAATGCGGGTGCCTAATAAAGATGAAGTTAGTATGCTTGATCCTTGAGCTTTGCCAACTCAAAATTAAAATCAATTTCTCACTCCATTAACAAATTCATTTCTTATTTTGTATAGATGGATGAAACATTAATAAGTTTATTTGGTTATTTGGGTTCATTATTTAATGAATCTATTTGAGGTCCTCACAAGAATGTGCATATTTCTAGTGTTTTTTCAAGTGTAAGTGTTTGATTGGATAAGTCAAATGTGCAAAAAATACATCTTATTTAAGTATAACACTTAGTCTAAAATAGATTTCAACCTCCTACAAAGCTCCAACAACCATACAATTGTACTTTATGAGAAGAAACGCTAATAGACTAATTCTGAAATAAAATGCAATGGAAATAACTCTTTAACAATAGATTATAAACCTCATTTGTCAAAAAAATATGAACATTTCCACTTGAAAAATACTCAGGAAAGTAAAGACAGATTTGAGGAGAAAGATTTCTTTATTCAACTCTAGGAAAACCATAGTTCTTACAACAACAAATAGCATCAACATAAAAATATAGAATATCTCTCACTTCAACAAGTCACATCTCTACACAAATAGTCCCAGACTGTATCTAGGGCAGAATGCCTTGAATGTGCGGCCCAGGACAACCAACAAATCTCCACAAACAATCACAAAACTGCATAAAAAATCTCTCTTGCGAATCCGGCCTCTTCACCTCCCCTCTAAGTCTCCTAAAAAAGTGCGCCCCCTCTCTATCTCATGAGCCGCCTTTATTCAATTTCTAAGTGTAACTGCCCTAACCCTTAGTCTTCCAATGAGATTGATAGTCAATATTAGATCTTTCCCTCATGAGATCAATGGTAATTTATTGAGGCCACTTTAGTCACTAAAGTGACCCATAACATCATAAAGTCACTTTTACACTTAAAAAATAAAAAAGACCCAACTTTATAAAAACATATTATAAAGTCACTAGGGAGAAAGTGTGCTCGATCACTTCTGCATGTTGAGCGTTGCCAATGGAGAAGTATCTCTGAACTACCAATTCTAACAAAATGCAATATAATAAGTTTATTTTTCCTTTTTCCCTACTCTGTTATTTGACATCATGTTAGAGGCATTAGTCATTTCACATAGATATCTTGCATGGTTGATAATCAAACTTTGTTGATGGCATTGAATTCATAACAAAGTGATAGCTATAATTTGTTTTTTTCAAAGTGTATACATGAACAATAAATGAGACAATGATTATAAAGAATGATATAATCTAGTGAGCCAATTAGTTTGTATTTCCTTACGTATTAATTAGGTTTGTATGCTCAAGCGAACACTGGGTAAAAAATAATGTTTTGGAGGTAAATTTTGATTTTCTTTTTTTCTGAGTTTATTTAAATTGTTTCATTGTCCTTGAAGTGGTCACATGCAAGGATATCATGGACCCTAATGGCGAGGATAATATGGAGTCTTTGACACAAAGAACAAAAATGACACGATCATTCAATAAAGTTTCCATGTAGAGTGAATGGGGATGAGAGAGTTGCATGAAGCTTTTGAAAAATGTGGGATTTTATCTAAAGTTTTTTCTATTTTCAAATAGAGGGAAGAGGGTGATTCATTTTTACACTGTAGTTCCCCTTTGGCACTACATTTCCAAACCCCCAAATTTCACACTATTTTTTTGAAATTATTTAGTAATTTTCTATTCACCTACTTGCATGTAAATAACTCATATTACAAAATATGTGGTAGTTCTACCTAACTTTGTCTAATAGGTCTATGCAATTCACATTATCTAGGTTTCCATTTCAAGGTATGTTGAGCTTAGGATGGTATATCCTAGTATTTTAACAATTAGATTGGGGTTAATCTATTCACAAGGAGATACCATTATTACTACCTTCAACGTCTATGGGTAGCATGTGCTTCCTATCAAATGTTGTGGCTTGGGTTAAGTAGTTAAGTTATTGCTAGATATGATGCAACTTTTTGTTTCTCTAATAAGGACTCATGCTTATGCTCGTTGTTACTTCATGTTAGTTCAAGAGTCCTCTCATTTTACTCATTGTTATTATTCCCCTTATTTATGTTGGAACATGTGGTTCCATCGTAAACCTCATCTTGTCGGATGAGTGGGTCAACCAAGTCTTTGGTTTGACGATCGACTAAATTGGTGGTTGACATGACGAATTAGGGATCCTCGATTCACGTTTTATGTACAGGTGCAATCGCCTTCACTTGCGTTTGTTGGTTTTGGTCCATGATTGAAACCTCTTTATAGATGATCCTTGTGATCAGTCTATTACATCTTATATCTTCTGATCATATCAAGAGATCTTCTCTTACTCGCATTGAGTGACTCATGCTTCAGTGCTATGGTGTCTTTCAACACCACCACTATCTCTCAGATATGTTCTCCTCTGTGGTTTAAACCCTATTCCAACATGCTATCAGAGTTGTTGGTTCTTTGATCTGGAGATCATAGAATAAGACTCGGATGGAAGTGAGACAATCGTGAAGCTATGATGGGTGAAGACTCATTACTCGTCATGGGTTATTGAGCCACTGGAACCCTTCCTTTTTTTGTGTGTTCTGGGTTATGCCCTACTTCTATAAAATGCGTGGGTTGGTCAGACTCTGACTTGGGTGAGTTAATTGGCATGGATTTTACCACCAGACCTTGTCAAAATATCCTTGACCAATTGGTAGGTCGAATAATCGACTCGAAGTAGGATCTCACGATCAGTGGTTGAACTAACCAATGATCCATGCAACCTTGCCCTCTTTGTTTACGGTTTCCTTTTTTTGGTCGATTGAGGTGAAATTCATTGGTATTTGACTCTGGTTTCAACCCAACTGAAGGAAGTCCTTGTTGGGCCCTCCTTTTTTGAGAAGTGTCCATTTTGCAGAAATGATAAAGTTTTGTGGAAAGCACAACAACATGTCAATGAAAGACTTGAAGTGGCAGGAAGTAGTTAGAAAAGAAGAAAGCCAACTGAAAGGGTGACAACAATGAAAACAACCAAAAATCATCATGCGCCAGCTATACAAGAAGTGGAGAAAGAAAAAGATCTTCGAGTGCATGGAAGGAAAGACAACAGAATCAAGAATTCAAGAAGCACCTGAGTGAAAAATATAAATATGGAGCTATGTCATGGGAAAGGGTTACTTTTATCATTGCTATCTTGGGTTTTATTATTATCACTACTTTTATTGAGTCAGTCTCTAGAGCTATTGTAAAGAGTTCTTGAATGTTACTATGCTTGCGCAAAATCTTAGAGTCTATAATGGGTATCTGGGAGTAGATTCCGCCGCACAAGCGATTGTTTGAGAGATGCACTTTAAGTATGAATTTTTTGAGATGTTGCTAATATAAGAGATTATTCGAGCCCTCTAATTTTAATATAATGTGTATGAATCCTTAGTTTCTTTGTTGCGCAGTTACTTCTTTCATGTGTATTTAACATATAATTATTGTTCATGAATGCCTTTTTACGTATTGATGTATGAATCTAGATATGGTTACGATAAATATGATGATCCATTCTCCACGACTCACATATTTACACATGTCTCGACTATGCTTCAGGTGAGTCTCCTTCCCTTGCATAAGGTTGAATATGCCATCCCTCCTAAACTACAATGGTACCCTTTGTTGGTAACCTCCGAGAACCCTAGTCTCGATTATGCGCCAAAAAATGGTTTCATTGTTGTGACCTAGTTTTAAAGTGATTTTTTAGAGGATGCCTCATCACATATTTAAGTATGAAGTTGAGAATTAGTGGGAAAGAAGGTGTGATGAGTTTATACAATAAGAATCTGAGTTATGACACAAAATATTTTAGGTTGTAAACAATGTTTTTTTTCTATTCGGAACATGTGAGTGGCCAGTATGAGATATTTTTGATTCGATTCCACGAAGAGGTATTTTAGTGGATAGAGCGGCTGCAAGACACACTAGAATATAAAGATCAATTCAAGAGAATATATAACTGGACCACTAAGCATTTAGTATCTCTTCATCGGTTAGATCATTAGATCTCTCGCGTTGTGGACTTCTGGGTGCAGAATACCCTGGAAGGATATATTATCGAGTTTGCTATGGAGAACCGACAATTTTTTTTGAAAGAAGAAGCCATATTCCACGAAGGAGCCAGAGGAAGATTGTTGTAGGAAATCCCTCTTTGGATCAATATTTCTCTAGTGAAAGAAGTAATGTTATTTGTTCCTTCAGTTGAGATGGAAGTGTAAACCCTTATGCTTTGGGGGAAGGTGGTTTGCGGGAGGGTCATGAGCCAATAAAGAATGAGTTTCTGGAGATGGGGGGACAACAAGAGAATACTGCAAGAAACGAATGGGCTCTAAGGAGGGTTGTGACTGCTAAAAAGAGGTGGAGAAACCAGATGAGAAAGGTAATGAAGAGACCTGATGAATCACAGAAGGAGATTGATTGTGACGGTAGTCGAAGAAAATAATTGGAGAAATTGTGAGAGTTGCAAAGATGTGGAAGGATGACCATCCGATGGTTTAAGGAAAAATTTGGTGAGAAAGGTGAATATTACAAAGGAGGAAGATAGGAGAAGGGAACCTTAGGAGAGACATATGAATAATTAAATATAGACACCACCACTGAAGAAGAATACTCAGTCGATACCTCAAAGGGATCCTTGGGAGAGACGAATCCACAACACTAGAAAATGTCAGATTGCATCAAGAGGTAGACATAACCTTGCAGGAAACTGTGATCCCCCAAATAATAGAAATCCACTTTGTAGGTAAAGGCCAAAACCCCGAGTTACCTATTCCACCGACGCCATCAGAAAATTTGGTAATATCTACAATTAATCTTTCTGTAGTTTCTATCATTTCTAACCCTTGTAGTTTGACAAGTTCAAGTAGTAGTAGCAACAACAATGTGGCGAGTGTTTCAGTTATATCAAAACCAAGACCCTCAGGGTTCATATTAATAGGATATCCAAGTCCATCAATGGTGCATCAACACACATGATCTCTTACCTGATACCCATATTTTTGGGGTAAAGGGGATGAGGACGTACAACAACATTGGTTTCTTTGCGAAGCCATCTAGAGGTCTTGTGGAACTCTAGCCGCAAAAAAATTGGTCGAGTTCCAAACTAATTCGAGGGGTTGAGCTATAAAGTGGTACATAAAATATATCGAGCTAGGGAATAATCAAGGGCAACCTTTCTCTTTAACCCAGGTGAAGCATAATTTTATAACGAAATTTCGATTACCTCAGTTAGAGGAACATGCTCTCTTCGAGTTGCACAAGATTAAACAAAGAGACGACGAGTTTGCATGAGAATATAACTAAAGATTTAAGGATGCGATAGGGAAATTAGAAATCCCTATCCATGAGGATCATCAACGAGAATGATTTATTCATGGGTTCTTACCATTAACTTGAATCACATTGACTCAACAAAGAATATCTACTTTGGGGGAAGCATTGAAAAAAGCCATGAAGATTGAGGCTATGGTAGTTTATCTTGGGAGCGTGCGAGTGATGATACCACATGAAGATCATAATATTGAAAAACTGCAAGGCCAGATCTCCGTGTTAACTGATAATATCGAAGAGTTAACCCTTCCTAGAGCAGGTCGACCGCAGGTCTGGTGTACTAGTTGTTATACCGAAGGTCATACAACAACTGAATTCACAAGATTGAGGGGTTCATGACGCCCTACTCACCCAATGGTGCCTCCACCAGTAGGACCATCGAGGGGAGTTACACAAGTTGTGTTAAGAACCAAACATCAATATAGCATATAAAAACCTCAGGAAAAGTACTCAACGCCTTGAAAAAGAGATAATTTTAGATAATAAGCCTCTTCGAGGGGGCAACCTCCTTTTACCCCACTTAAATGTTCAAGTACAAGA
>ML777672.1:2929252-2974436 GCA_009831015.1 Picea engelmannii
GTTAAGGAATTAGGGTTTTGGACTAATCCAGGTCATTGGGTTAGGGTTTTGGATGCCGCTGGCTCCTATATGTATATTGTATTGTAAACAATGTAACACAATGTGTATCAATATAATATATGCTAGTTTTCCCGGTTTGGGTTTCCAGGTGAAAAATCTCTGTGTAATGTTTGTATTTGCCATTGCATCTTTTCTGTTATTTTCTGAATATCAGTTTGCAGTAGATATTGTACAAGGTTATAATTTACAGGGCCCTCCATTTGTAGAAGTTCATGAGAAAGGAAGCATAAGGTTGACTTGGGACAAGTCAAAGGTTGTGGTCGAGCCTATTGGGCCCTTCGTTTTTAAGAAGTGTCTATTTTGCAGAAAGTGCAACAACATGTCAACGAAAGACTTGAAGTGGAAGGAAATAGTTAGACAAGCGGAAAGCTAATAGAAAGGGTGCTAGTAGTGAAAACAACAAAAATGAATCATGTGCCAACTGGAAAAGAAATGGAGAAAGAAAAATATCTTCGAGTGCAAGGAAAGGCATCAAAAATAAGAATTCAAGAAGCACCCAATGGAAAATATAAATATGGATCTATGTAATGGAAAAAGGGTTATTATTATCACTGATATATTGGGTTTTATCATTATCGCTATTGTTATTAAGTCAGTATTTGGAGCTATTGTAAAGGGTTCTTTAATGTTACTATGCTTGTGTAGAATCTTAGAGTTTGTAATGGGTATCTAGGAGTAGATTCCACTCCATAAGTGATTGTTCAAGAGATGCATTATAAGTATGACTATTTTGAGATATTTCTAATATAAGAGATTATTTGGGCCCTACAATTTTGATATACTGTGTGTGAATCCTTAGTTTCTTTGTTGTGTAGTGACTTCTGTCATGTCTATTTAACATATAATTATTGTTCATGAATGTATTTTTACATATTGATGTAAGAATATGGATATGGTTATGATAAATCCAATGATGTATTCTCCATGATTCACTTCTTTACACACACCTCGGTTGTGATTTGGGTGAGACATCCTTCCCTTACCAAAGGTTGAATATGCAAGTGTTCCTAGACTACAATGATACCCTTTATTGGTAACCTCCGAGAACCATAGTCTCGATTTTGCGCCAACAGTATTGAATGGATCAGAGTTTGGCATGTGCGTAGAAGCCCTAACCTCCTTCAAATCGACTTTGTTTTTTTCATGGTTGAAACCCTCGACTGGAATATTATGCAGAATTCACCCTGCTCAACTAGTTTTCATTTGGCATAGTTTACCACCATCGACAGGAGTTCACCCGATATTATTTTGCTAGTTGAATCAACGTATAGATGACTACCTTGTAAGGGGATATCATCGAGTTTGGGTTTGAATGACCATGCATCTAATGACTCTTCAAATCGAAATATCTCTCATTTCCCACGAGTTTGACTGGTAAAAGAATATTGACTCATGTTTCCAATGAAGGCATTCTCTTCATGAATGGAAGGAGATTTGACTTCCACCCTCGTCGCTTGACCATAAAAATTTTACGACTAAAAATATGGCCATGTGTGATTGGAATGTTTTGCTAGTGTGTGGATTCTCCAATGAGGATCAACCTTGACATCCTCTAACTATATGTTTTGTGGTTTCCTCGACCTAATCATGGATGTTCTCTCTTGATTGATCGACCTTTGGCATTTTCAAATCTGCCATCAAACCTCATTACCAAGTTGCTCTCACTCATCGTGGACTGAAGTTCTCACCTATCGTTTGGTAGCTTCTTGAACTCGTCCTATGTCATTCGACTTACATTTTCATTGCATCGAATTGATTGGACATATCACCTTTCTAGAAGAAGTGAATAAGGAACATTGACGTGCATGAAAAATTTTGCATTATTTGATGAATAAAAGGTCAATTTTCCATTGGAGATACATCGACGCTTGGTAAGTCAATTTTTTTTGTAGATTTCATGTATTGAATCTTTCCCTCCATTGAAAATGGGAATGCTATATTAATATGAAGCTCTAATGCTTCAAAAATTGCAAGAAATTCACAAAAAGAAGTCCGTTGCCTTGGAATAATATCACAGTCAACTTCGTGCATAAGTCACTTCCTTGCAAAATGTCATTGCACACTGAGAATCAACGTCTGAGAAGTGAACTAGAGACAACCCACACCTAGTTGGAATATGACACTGCCATTTTTCAAACCATCTTTCTACAACGGTTTGATGAAAAATCTAGGAAAATTCCTAGAACAGATCATGGAAACCATTTTTCAAGATCTGGTGGATGAATTTGGCGATAAAACCAATCTTGTTGATGATATTGTGAAGGAGGTGTTGGGACATGTGGTTCCATCATAAACCTCACATTTTTGGATGAGTGGGTTAACTAAGTCTTTGGGTTGAGGACCAACTAAATTGGTGGTTGACCATGTCCACTTCAGGATCCTTGATCCACATTTATGGACAGGTGCAACCACCTTCACCCGATTTTGTTGGTGTTGGTCCATGGCTGAAACCTATTTATAGATGATCCTTGTGATTGGTTTATTACATCTAATACCATCAGATAATCTCGGGAGATATGCTCTTTCTCTCATTGAGTGGCTCTTTCTTTAGTGCTATAGTTTCTTTCGACCCCACTACTGTCTCTAGGATCAATTCTCCTCTGCAGTTTAAACCCTATTCCAACGATTTACATGAGTTCCCAATTATATTATTAGTGCATTCAGATATGAGTGGGCCCCACTAATATAATTTCTAATGGGTCCATGTGGTATCATATCTAGTGAGTGTGTGAAATTATTAATCAAGTCAAGTCAAAGGAGTAGGGAATTCCAAGAGGTGAATGCAAGGTTTGTGAAAAATGTTCATAGAGAAGTCCCACATAGTTGAATGAGGTTCATTTTCACATTTATCCCTCTTAATTTACTATGATTTTTCCTAGTCCAATTTCCAAAGGCCTAGGTGTTCTATCAAAATATAAGTGGGTCCCAAAAACTATCCATGTCATGTGTGGGATATGGAAACATGAATATAAAACACATTTATTTCGTTGGTTAAGAAAAGAAACAAGGTGGTTCAGTACATGGAAAAATTGATATCTTATAGGAGAGGCCTCCAACGGTTGATCCGTGGGGTTAACTCACGGGGATGACTCATTGGGACACCTTTCTAGGATATCCCATATTAATTACATGCATAGGAGACTTGGTGTTTTAGTTATATTTGGCCACCCTTTACCACCTATGTTAAGATAGACCATTTTTGTACATTTTCTCCTTGACTAGCAACTCCTTTCACAACTTTTATGAGAATTTTACTTTATGTTCGTGAGTTTCCTTCATGCAACTTGTTATCACATAAAATTTTCAAAGAATTAGGGGTCTATGGTTTCTACCTAAGTCTCTATTTTTGCATGTTTCTCCTCATTTTGCAGACCCAATCGTAAGGTTTTTCCTTTCAGCTTATAGTTTTCTTCTTTTGTCTGTCTGAGAGGTGTCAACCCTAAGCCTTTTTGTTTCCTCTGAGGTTGATTGCTTCTCTCTCTTGGTCTCTATCACTGATTTTTTTTCATTCCCTAGCCCTCATCCGGTCATCCAAGTATTTGTTTACAGAGGCTGCAACCATAATCGCAAGCACACCACTTAGAGCGGTCTGATATGGACTCAAATCAAGTGAGCGAGCAAGATCAGCTTTCAATGATAGAGATCCATCAGATGGAGCGAATCGATGACCATCGGGTGATCAAGATCATATAGTTGCATCAATTTTACCATCGGACAGAGGTTCAAAATCATGAGGTCAACCCTAGCCGTTGGTGCCGGGAGGGATGCGTGGCGCAGGATCAACATTTCGTTGACTCACAAAATGGAGCAGTCAAAGGGCAGAGTCATGAGGACTCACAAAACGCGAAGTCATGAAATAATCTGGGCTGTCTATTTCAAAGGGACACGTGTCATCCGATCCAGGGGATCACTATTTTGTGACCCAGATGGTTTGAGCATGGAGCACAACGTGAACTAGCGAAACACGAAATCGCAACGCACCTAAGAGTTAGGCCCATGAGCACAACCCAGGGTCATATGGAAAGTGGGGCCTAAGAGAAGTAAGCACTTGATTGAGCAACGGGTGGCCAAATTTGTTTGAGGAGATGATCATGGCCATTAGATTCGAGGCAAATCTGATCGTTGATCCAAATGGGCCATTTCACGGGAATGAGCATCGAGATATTTGAATCAAGGGGAATGAAAACTCCCGAAATGCGAAATCGCGAGATTTCATGTGGATAAGCATGAGGTCATGGCCCATGGTCTCATGGGGAAAAGGAAAAGGAGCTGCGCAAAAGATCAAAGCGCCCAATTTTGTCACAAAGAAGGATCTGCGTGGCTTCATGGCGCCATAATTGACTTGAAGGAGTTGTGAGCTCGCTTGAAGCATTCATGGGTGTCATGTCTCATCCTGATCCTAATAAAAGTAGTTAATGAAAATGGGGAAGGTGGTTGAAACCTCGTTTCACCACATAAATGGAAAGCATGGAAAATTTGACAGTGGAGGGCAGACTTTCAGTCGAAAGTTCCCTGTCATGGATTTTCTTGTGAAGCCCATACCGATCTGATGTTGCGTTTGACAAAAGAATGCAAGTGTAACATGATAGAAGAAGATGCAGACACTAAGCCTTGAATACAGTGACCAGAGTGCGCTTCTTTGGGGAGAAAGTTTCTTTGAGTATATATACTCAGTTTTTATATTTTGTAATGGTCAATGGTTGAGATAAGCTCCCGTATTGTAAAGTTTTAATGAAGCCTCTAGTTCTTTGGTTATGTGTTTCCATTTGCGACTTCTTGTTTAATGACAGTCAACTTTATTATCATCTCTTTTGATTATGATATTGAATATTCAGGCATGGGTGATCCAGCCGAGTTGTTGTGACTGTATTGTAATGTATGTTTGATTGCAATATCGTTATGACATTTTCAGTTTCCCGAAGTTTTGGGTTCGAGAAGATCTTGTATTCGAAGATTTTCCTCCCTTAGGTTGCTGGAAGACCCGATATCCATAGCAAACCTCTACCTTTCCTCACCCATTATTCCCCCTACTCACCCTTTACTACAACTTACTTACTGAAGTTAGATCAAGACCTCATCTGCTTATGCATTCCAACCCAGTTTTTCTAAGTTGAAGCGCTATAATCTCGAGACTGCGTCCATTAGACCACCCTTAAATTTATTCATTGTGACATAAAACTGATGGGTACTGGGCTTACCTCTGCTGCAATCCATAGGTGACTTCTAGTGCTAACATTTATGGCGCCATTGCCGAGGATGAAATTAAATATTTTCCCTGGGATTGAACGACAAAGCTTACTAGTTTTGAAGGTGCAACATAACTTAGTACATCAAAGATTGCAACTGTGCACCTGGCGAATCCACTGTGGTGACTCCATTGATGTGAATCCACTGACGACTCCACTGTTTCAGCTGTGGCTTCTAGAGGTAGAAACACGAGGTCTACTCCACAACTACCTTTAGAAACACCTGAAGCTAACCCAGATAAACTTTTCAGAAAGGGAGAGTCCCCTTGAGAAGGTAGTTCTATTTCTAAACCAGGTATTTCTGATGATTTTCACTGTCCTCCTTTAGAAACTCCGATATCTGCTTCTCATTCTCCTATTATACCATCTATTGGAGTTTCCCAAAGTTTAAAGTTTGGGAGTGTTCCTGTTGAGTTTTCCCCTCCTAGTCTAGATTTGGAGGGAGAAATCCTTGTCACTCCTCTCTCCCCTGAAGTTGTACCTTGGTCTAGAGCCCAAGCCTCGGAAGATTTTCCCAGTCCAGGTTTTATTACTCCTCCTCCTGTTAGAGTTACTGATTTTGTAGAAAGGGAATCCTCTTTTCCTTCAAGCCCTGTAGCCTTTCCTCTAAATCCTCTGCTGTTTCCCTTTCCTCTTGGAAGCTCAGTTCCAGTCTCCCCTGTTCGAACCCCTTCCCCTCCTATTTCTCCTCCACCTATCATCCCTATGGCAGGCACCAATCCTCATAGGAATAGAATGGATGCCATAGTGGCTGCAAGATATGCCCCTCTAGTTCTACCTCAACCAATGAATGCTATCCCTGCTGGAGATTACCTAAAGTATATGACCAAGTTCACAGGAGAAGAAGACATAACTGCTAAAGAACACCTTGCTGCCTTCTATAGTTATGCAGACAATCTGAATATTGAAAATGAAGATGTATGGATGAGAGTCTTTGTCCAGAGCCTTGATGGCGAGGTTAGGAAATGGTTTAGGGGATTGACCCTTGGATCCATTGTTGGGATTGAGGCTTTGGATGATGTTTTCTTGAGATAATGGGGGGATAAAAAGACTTTATGTACTATATTACAAAGTTTGTGGATCTAAAGAAAGGAGGAAGAATCTATCTCTGACTTCTCCAAAATATTCAAAAAAATGTACGATAAGATCCCTGCTGAGATAAAGTCTACAGAAGCCTCTGCCAAAATTACCTATTCTAGTGATTTTGACCCTAATTTCTGCCTCCTGTTAAGAGAGAGAAGAGATAATTCCTTGGATCATATGCAAGATGCAGCCCTAGAAGTAGAGTCTAACGTATTGGTAGTAAACCGACTCAGGAATAAGGCCGATAAGGACATACCAAGGGGAAGATTTGAAGCCTCCACCTCCGGTTCCTCTGCTTCCCCCCCTCAAATGGATGAAGTAACCAAGTTAATAAAATAAATTTCAACTAGGATGGTGTTGGAAACATACATACAAAAATCCTCAAAATGTTGATTACAGAGGCAAATTCAAGAGGCCTAATAACAATTTTTCTCAGATTATGCAAAGGGAACAAAGGAATAGAGATAGAGACAATAAAAAAGTCCACACCCCTCTTTAAAACAACCTTGTTGTGGATGAGGGTGGAGAGGAAGAAGACCTCGATCCAAAAATCCACTGTCTTGAAGACACATCGTCTTCACCTCACTTAACTCAATCAACATACGATGAGTCTCTGATGGACAACCAATTAAACGAGCCGAGCAAGGGGTACAAGGCCAACATAAGCCCAAATAGATACAACCTTAGGTCCAAAAATAAATAGGGAAATCCTGATGTTCCTGATCAACCTACCAGAGCATAAAATCCTACCAAAGTTGTAGTAGACAACAACAAAGGTAGGAATATTCTAACCCCCCCACCAGTAGCCAAAGATCCTGTCCTAGAGGTAAGATAAATTCTAAATCCCCCCTCCTCTTTTAGCTTTGAGCATGAAATTCAAAAAATCAGGATCCCTGTGCCCCTTTCAGAGCTAGTCAAGCATGAAGATTTCAAGAAATCCCTCTCCAAACTGTTGCAGCCCGAGCCTTCATATTATTCCATAGACTCAGTAAACCTTCACGATGAAAATCCAACAATCATCTTAGGTCCTATGGTAGAATATAGAGATGATTCATCCCCTCCCTTCTATACATCACTGAAGATACATGATAAGGTGCTGCATAACTGTTTGATGGATTTAGGGTCATCTCATAATCTGATGCCCAAAATTGTCATGGAAGAACTCGGGTTAAAAATCACAAAGGCTTATCATGATTTGTATTCTTTTGATTCAAGGAGAGTGAAATGTCTTGGGGTCATCAAATATCTGGTCATGACCTTGTTCCAGTTTCCCATGAAAAGCGTGGTCTTGGATATCATGGTAGCTGATGTTCCTCCCAAGTTTGGCATGTTTTTGTCAAGATCTTGGATAAAAAGACTTAGAGGAACCTTGCAGATGGACCTCACATATGCTACCATTCCAGTGTTCAGAGGGGAGCATAGGAGACTATACAGAGAAGCTCAGTTGGCATACATTATTAGTGATGAAGCAAACCCCACCAATCATCCTATCTTTGCACTCGACACAGATTTGGGATCTAGTTTGTTACAACTCAATGATACTCCTGAAGCTCCTCTTGAAATTAGAAAGTAGTACCTTACCCTCTGTGAAGATTCTCCTCCGATTACCTCTATGTGGAAAATGTTCTTCAACGAAGCCTCTTCTAGAGAAGGTGATGGAGTTGGAGTGTTCCTTGTTTCTCCTATTCAAGAAATTGTATCTCTGTCATTCAAGTTAGAATTTGAAACTACCAATAATGTGGCAGAATATGAAGATCTTATTTTGGGTTTGAAGGCTACAAAATACATGGGAATTGAAGAGATATTGGTTTTTGGGGATCCCGAGTTGATTGTCCAGTAGATCATAAATATTTATCAGGCCAAACACCCTCGACTGCGATCATATAGAAATGAAGTGTGGGATCTAGTTGACAATTGTTTCTCAGCTTTCAACATTTCATTTATTCCAAGAGAAGAGAATGTCATGGTTGACTCTTTGGCTATATCAACAAGCAATTTCAGAGTCCCTCTACCACCTAAACTTAGGTATGATGTTGAGGTAAGATATAGGCCCCGTGCACCTGACAATATCAAGTATTGGAAGGTGTTTGAGGATGATCTTGAGATCATAAAATTTCTTGAGTCTGTTGATGAGTTCTTTGCATTACACATTAATCAGGATCATGATCCCAAAGGTGACCCTCACATTGATGTATTTCTAAATAAAATTGATAATCACCATAATATTTAGCTACCTAGCAACAATATTCCCAAAGGACTAGTTCCATTAGAAATATTGTTCGATGGGAATGATGTGGCAGTAAATTTTAAAGTCACAACTGAGGATGTTGATGTAGCTGAATGCAATATTGGTACAGAGGAGGATCCAAAGTTCGTCAAGTTTTGAAGCAGCCTGTCAAGGGAGCAGAGAGCTGAGTATACTAAGCTATTAAATGAATTTGCTGATGTCTTTACATGAACCTATGAAGACCTCAGAACATACAACACAACCATCATTGAGCATAAGATCCCATTGAAAGAGGAGGTCAAACCATTTAGGCAAAAATTAAGAAAAATAAATCCTATGCTACTGCCTATTATGGAAAGGGAGGTAAAGAAGCTCCTAGATGCCCAAATCATTGTCCCTTAGAGATACTCTGAATGTGTGGCCAAATTGGTTCAAGTAAGGAAAAAGAACAGAGAAATCAGACTCTGTGTTGATTTCAGGAATCTGAACAGAATTTCTAAGAAGGACAATTACCCTTTGCCAAAGATGGAACACATGCTGCAGAGGGTGACAGGCACATCCATGATCTCCATGATTGATAGATTTTCTATCTACAATCAGATCTATGTCCTGCTTGAAGACATAGAAAAGAAAACCTTCACCACTCCTTGGGGCACATTCATGTATGCCAAAATTCCCTTTGGATTGATGAACACAGGAGCAACCTTGCAACGAGCCGTGGACATCGCCTTCATTGGAGAAAGAGACAAATTTGTGGTCATCTTTCTGGATGACATAACAATCTTCTCCAAATATGTTAAAGAACATCGTCAACATCTGAGAATGGTCTTCTCGAAACGTAGAAGGTTTGGTATTTCCCTAAATCCCAAGAAGTATTTATTTTCCATGCAGGAAGAAAAATTGTTGGGACACATCGTATCAGCCGAGGGGGTCAGGATTGATTCAAGCAGGGTGGAAGCTATTCGAACCTTGTCACTTCCTAGATCTAAGAAGGAGGTTCAGTCCTTCTTGGGCAAAATCAATTTTCTGAGAAGGTTTGTTTCAATTTTTTCTGAATTGGTGAGGCATATCACATCCATGCTCAGGAAGGGGAAAAACGTAAAACGGACTACCGAAACCAAAGAATCCTTCAATCAAATAAAAAAGGCATTGACTGAAGCACCTGTGCTAGTTAGTCCTGATTGTTCGAAGGATTTTCTGATTTTTTCCTGTGCTTCATTTGACACAGTGGCCGACGTTTTACTACAAAAGAATTATGTAGGGCTGGAGCAACCTATTTCCTTTTTCAGCAGAGCGCTAAGAGTCGTAGACGTTAGATATGGCATCATGGAGAAGCAGGCCTATGCCTTGGTGAAAGATCTTAAAGCTTTCAGAGTGTATGTTCTGCATTAAAAAATCGTTGCATATGTTCCTTTAGCTTCTGTGAAGGACATTCTCATTCAGATTGACATAGATGGGAGAAGGAGCAAGTGGATTGCCATAATCCTTGAATTTAGTTTAGAAATAAAACCCACCAAGCTAGTTAAAGGACAGGGTTTAGCCAAGTTGTTGGATGAATCTAATTGCAAATATTTGGAGGTTAACTTCATCAATGCTCGCTCAGAAAATCAATAGGATAAAGTGTCTGATAAAGGCCCTCAAGACAACCCTCCATTGGAAGAATGTTCTTGGTACAAAGATATTTTGTATTTTCTGCAAATGTTGCGACCTCCAGATGGTACGGGGAAGAGCAAGGCAAGAGCTTTAAAGCTCAAAGCGATTAGATATTTCCTTATCGACCAGTTTTTGTATTGGAAAGACCCTCTAGGAGTGATGTTGATATGTTTAGACCCACAAAAGGCTCAAAAGATTATGTTTGATTTTCATGACAGCCTATGTGGGGGACATCACTTTTGGAGAACCACAACCTACAAAATTCTCAAGGCTGGTTACTTTTGGCCTACTCTATTCACTGATGTCTATGAGAAAATTAGGGCTTGCATCAAATGTCAAAAATTATATGGGAAGAAACAACTCAAGTCTCTGCCATTGAAGCTTATGGAAGCTACATGACCCTTTCAGCAGTGGGGTCTAGACTTTATTGGGGAGATTCATCCTCCTTCGAGTGGTCATCATAGATGGATCTTGATTTCCACCGATTACTTCACCAAATGGATAGAAGCTATCCCCACAAGGAGTTCTTGTCACAAAGTAATCATTGGTTTTATTGAAGATATCATAGCAAGGTTTGGTAGTCCGAAAAGGATCATCATTGATAATGCTGCATCCTTCAAGGCTGAGCCATTAATCCAATTTTGTGAGCAGTTTGGAATTTCATTGATTCATTCGACTCCCTACTACCCCCCAAGGGAATGAACTGGAAGAATCCTGTAACAAGATCCTTGTAAATATTATCAAGGGATTGTTAGAGGACAACAAAAAAGCATGGGATTCAAAGCTCAAATTTGATCGGTGGGCTGATAGAGTGACAACAAAGAGGTCGCTGGGTCTCTCTCCTTTCCAGCTTGTATATGGAACTGAAGCAATCTTTCCTCCTCAGCTTGCCCTGCCTATGGAAAAATTATTTTAGGACTTCCAAGGAGAGCCTGATGACATGATCAGAAGGATACATCAACTGGTAGAAGTGAAAAAAACTAGAGAGAAAGTGATGGTTAGGGAACATGACCATCAATAGAGGATCAAGCGGTCTTTGACAAGAAGAGCAGAGAAAAAGATTTCCAGCTGGGCGATCTAGTACTCAAATGGGATGCACCCAGAGAGGAAAAGGGAAATCATGGTAAATTTGAAGCCCTTTGGATTGGACCCTTCAAAATTTCTGAGACACTTTCAAATAATACTTACAGGTTGCAAAATTTGGAGGGTAACGCAGTTTTTAATGGCCCTGTAAATGGGCACTTCTTGATTTTTTTTTTTTTTGTTTAAAGCTGCAGTCAACTTCCTACCATTGTAAATACCATTCCTATTTTATGTTTATTTTGTTTTTAATAGGAGACTCCAACTGTTTGTTCTTGGTAGCTTGCAGAGAGCATGCTATCCCCTGTGGAGCCAAATGTTATCACATAAACTTTTCAAAGCCTTAGGGGTCTATGGTTTCTACCTAAGTCTGTATTTTTTCCTGTTTCTCCTCCTTTTGCAGACCTAATCGTAAGGTTTTTTCTTTCGACTTATAGTTTTCTTCTTTTGTCTGGCTGAGAGGTGTTGGACCTAAGCCTTTCTATTTTCTCTGAGTTCGATTGCTTCTCTCTCTTGGTCTCTATCACTGATTCTTTTGCATTCCCTAGCCCTCATCCAGTCATCCAAGTATTTTTTTACAAAGGCCGCAACCATAAGCGCAAGTGAAACACTTAGAGCGGTCTGATATGGACTCAAATCAAGTGAGCGAGCAAGATCAACTTTCAACGACGGATATCCATCCGATGGAGTGGATTGATGACCATCAGATGATCGTGATCATACAGTTACATCAAGTTTAGCATCAGACAGAGGTTCAAAATTGTGAGGCTGACCCTATCCGTTGGTACCGAGACGGACGCATGGCATAGGATCAACATTTCACTGACTCGTAGAATGGAGCGATCAAAGGGCAGAGTCATGAGGACTCACGAAACGCGAAGTTGCGAAATAATCTAGGCCATCCATTTCAGAGGGACGCATGTCATCCGATCCGAGGGATCGCTATTTCGTGACCTAGATGGTTTGAGCATGGAGCACAACGTGAACTCACGAAACACAAAATCGTGACGTGCCTAAGAGTTAGGCCCACGATCATAGCCTAGGGTCATATGGAAAGTGGAACCTAAGAGAGGTAAGCCCCTGATTGAGCGAAATGCGACCAAAGTTGTTTGAGGATATGATCGTGGCTATCAGATTTGAGGAAAATCTAAGCGTTGATCCAGATGGGCCATTTCATGGGAATGAGCATCAGGATATTTGAATCAAGGGGAGTGAAAACTTCCGAAATGAGAAATCTCGAGATTTCATGTGGATAAGCATGAGGTCATGACCTGCAGTCGCGTGGGGAAAAGGAAAAGGAGTTGCACAAAAGATCGAAGCGCCCGAGTTGGTCATAGAGAAGGATATGCGTGGCCTCAAGTTGCCAGAATTGACTCGAAGGAGTTGTGAGATCGCCTAGAGAATTCATGGGTGTCAGGCCTCGTCCTGATCCTAATAAAAGTAGTTAATGAAAATGGGGAAGGTGGTTGAAACCTCGTTTCACCACATAAATGGAAAGCATGGAAAATATGACCGTGGAGGGCAGACTGTCAACCAAAATTTCCATGTCATGGATTTTCTTGTGAAGTCCATACCGATTTGATCTTGCGTCTGACAAAAGAAGGCAAGTGTAGCTAGACAGAAGAAGATGCAGGTGCCAAGCCTTAATACAGTGACCAGAGCGCACTTCTATGGGTAGAAAGTTTCTTTGAGTATATATACTCAGTTTTTATATTTTTTAATGGTCGATGGTTGAGATAAGCTCCAGTATTGTAAAGTTTTAGTGAAGCCTCTGGTTCTCTGGTTATGTGTTGCCATTTGAGACTTCTTGTTTAATGACAGTCAACTTTATTATCATCTCTTTTTCTTCTGATATTGAAGACTCGAGCATGGGTTATCCAGTCGAGTTGTTGTGACTATATTATAATGTATGTTTGATTGCAATATCATTATGACGTTTTCAGTTTCCCGAAGTTTTGGGTTCAAGAATATCTTGTATTCAAAGCTTTTCCTCCCTTAGGCTGCTGGAAGATCCGATGTCCATAGCATACCTCTACGTTTCCTCACCCGTTCTCCCCCCTACTCACCCTTTACTACAACTTACTGACTGAAGTTAGATCAAGGCCTCATCTGCCTATGCATGCCAACCCATTTTTTCTGAGTTAAAGCGCTATAATCTCGAGACTGCATCCATTATACCACCCTTAAATTTATTCATTTTGACATAAAACTGATGGGTACTGGGCTTACCTCTACCGCAATCCAGAGGTGACTTCTAGTGCTAACACAACTCATGAGAAACTTGTAGGTTTCCTTAAAGAAACCCATGAGAACCCTCAAAATGGCCTTAAACAATATAAATTACACAAAATGCAAAGTCTTGAGTGGATATCTTGGACATTGTACACTTGTAAACCTCAAATATTGAGCCTTAATGAAAAAAAATAATTCACAACCATATAAATATGAGTTCTATGTTGGAGGCAAGGGTTTGAGCTTTGATTTATTATAACTATGTTGGAGATTTTTTGAAAAATCTATTATCCTAGGTTTTTATGCTATCTTGAGTATATCCCCTTGTTTTTGCAAGGTTTTCCATTCTCATGATGGGTTTAAATCATCATTTGATTTCTCTTCGAGAGTAAGATCGAGACTTTTAGTGAGAGTGAGATCAATAAGTGGCCTAGGTTGGAGGAACCCATACTTGGGTGACGAAGGTGCCAATGACAAGAGTCCAGTATATATCTTGTTGTTACATTTAAATTATAAATATAACAATATCTCTTCTACATCCCCCCCAATTCATTGTGCGTTTATATTATTATACTTTGTATTTAAACTAATTAATTGCAAATTAAACTAATTCACCTAACATTAGTTAGAATTTGTATATTTTGACAAGTTTGTGTTATTTATTTATATACATAATTAGGTTTGAGAAGGGTTTTGTTTCTTGACTTGTGTGAGGGTGTAGAGAAGGATATTGTGCTACAATATTCCTGCCATGATTACACATAAAGATCAAGGGAATTCATTGTATAATTCCAGGTACTTTTCTCTTCTTTCTTTTACACATCCAATAACATAGCTTGTGATTCTAGGAAATACATACTATTGTCTTTCTTTGCTCTGTCAGTGAGGTCAATCCACTAACCAGGGAATTTTCTTGCAAAAAGAAATGGTGACTTCATTGGGGAGAATTCGTTGAATTCTTCCTGCTTGGGTTGTTCTCCTTGTAATTTTTTCAATTCTATAGATTGGTTTAGTCTTTTCTTTTGTTAGAATACTTGACTTGTTGCAATAAAATTAGGAAAAAAATAGGTTTCTTTCATGTTCTTTTATTTTTTTTACTTTCTTTGCAATTTTCTCATGAATTTTCTTAGGTATAGTAGTGAGTGCCCACAAATTTCCTTTTGTAAACACACAAGTGATTTATCACAACTACGAGTTTCATTCTTGTAACCCACAAGAAACACACATGTTGCCTTAAAGAAATCCACAAAATGATCTTGAAGCAGGCTAAATTTTTTATCAAGCTTGAAATTTTCCTTTTTAGTTTAGGGTTTTCCTCAAATTTGAGAGGCTTGATCCTAGTGTCTTATATGTTTGTCATGATTGAATTGTAGTTGAAAAGGGTTACAAAAATACATTTTTTTTCTTTCTCTTTTAGGCATCTTTTGAGTAGGCTTTCTTTTGAAATTGCATTTCCAATTTGCTATTATTCATAGAACACATTTTAGGAACATGAAAAGAAGGATTTCATTGAACTTAAAGCTTAGAAAAATCTTTTCATATTGTTATAATTCAAAGTAGTTTCAAGAATTGCGTTGTTTGAACTAGAAGAAAGGTATGCATGTTTAATTGAATTTGTCAATTTATGTGTTGTATTGAATATTCTTGAGTTTTGAAACACCATCAAAATTTCATTTTTCTACCGTTGAGTAATAATGTCCTTTAAAAGAAACCTATATTCATTTTCTTTTTAAAAAACCAACAATAGTCCAAGTTGCAGGGCCTTTGTGTAGGTTGGATATTAAATTACCTAAGGCCACTAAAAAAACTAGGATTGAACAAATAGTGTTAAATACCATTAGTAATGAGAAGTATTGGCCAAGAAAGCACCTCTAACACAAGTGTCAAACACTACACCAAACCATTTCAAGTGTTATAGTTTCCCCTCTCACTTGAATGATGGGTGGATGTGTAATATGTGGCTTTGGTGAAATTATCATGTTACTTAGAGTGACACCTATTTTATAGAGTTTAGGTCATATGATGAAGTCCTGTCCCTACCCAACATAGATGCTTGACACATGAATATTCCACCCAATCACCTATCATGAATTGGAACCCTTAGTTACCATTCCTATGTTCTTGATATGTCACTACAAGTGGAAAGTTATTGTTTCACATGGAACATGTATTACATCTTGGTCTTAGTTCTCTGAGAGGTTTCCAATATTCACAAGGGAGATCACACCTTGGGTGACTGATTTGAAAAAGGTTACTATAACTATTCCTAATACACCTTCACTTGTTGGACATGGGCCCTCATCATTCCAAGTTGATTCCTATAATCAGTTTCAAACAAGTCATCTTGGCACTTTTTCTATAACTTATTTTCTAGGATTTTTTAGACCTTGAGATTTTGCAGAGATAAAGGAGACATATAGGAGTACCTAAAGTAAAAGTTTTAGAATCATATTTGAAAAATTGGATACATGGAATGTTGTACAAGTTAATTCTTGGGCAGAGGTCCAAAACAAAAAGCCTTGGGAAAGTTACCATTTGGAAATTCAAATTTTGGTCAGACCTAGTAAAGGAAGAAGTAGTGATTAGATCTAGTGAAGGAAGAAACAATGAGCAGACTTGGTAAAGAAGAAGAAACATGCATAAGTGATGAAGGAAGAAATAGCAATAAGACTCAGTGAAGGGTGGCACATCTCAGAGTTTGGTGTCTATTTCTAAATTGGTACTTAGCGGTGAGGATTGACATCTCCAGCATATTGGTGTCTACGAAGATCTATAAGATATTGGTGTCTCTTTGTAAGTTGGTACTTAGTGGTGGGGATTGGTGTCTCTTTGTAAGTTGGTACTTAGTGGTGGGGATTGGTGTCTCTTTGTAAGTTGGTACTTAGTGGTGGGGATTGGTGTCTCCAATATATTGGTGTCTATTTATATCTCAAAAAGATTGGTGTCTATTGCTAAGTTGGTGCCTAGCGGTGGGGATTGGTGTCTCCAGTAGATTGATGATTATGAACATCTGTAAGATTAGGTTGGTTCATACCATGATTTATACAATGGGGATTGGTGTTTCCAATAGGTTTGTTCCTAAATATATTTGTAATAGTAGGTTCATGGCTACAAATCATTATAAAGATAAGTTTCATGGTTTTCTCTTGAAAGGGTTTCCATGTAAATCTTGTGTTCCATGATGTGATTGTTTTCTTATGGTTCATGAATGTTTGAAAAATTAAAAGTGTATTTTCACTCCCTCCGCCCCCTCAATATAAGTGTGTTATCAAAAAGGGGAAGGTGAGGAGGATAAGGAGGAGGTTGGGGGTGCAAAGAGAGGAGGAGAATTTTGAGAAAGGATTTTCTTGGGAGCAATTTTGGGAAAGGAATTGGAGGAAGTTAGTAATATAATTTGGACATATTTTGGACATACATTGGAATAGACTATGATTTTGGAGGCTTTGGGAATGGAGGGTTAGGAAACCACAAGGATTTCCTGGAGCTAGGGAGCTAGCAAGGTTGTTCCTAGCTGGCTGGGAGGTAAATTATATAGTTTGAGAAGGGGTGGAGAAAAGGAAAGGGAGCAACCCAACTCAACTGGACTAAATCGAATATAAGTTTGAGGTATTTACCATTCATTTTATTTCAGTCTTAAATTATCATGAACAAATTGCTAATCAGGTTGAATTGCAACATGAATCATTACTATTTTGATATAGATGCTTTCAAATATCAAGAAAAAGAAAACAACATGGTTTTATTACAACAAAATTTTCCTTACAGAGTTGCAGACACATAAATTTCATTACAAATATAAATTACATTACAAATATAAATTACATTACAAATATATATTACATTCAAACAATTAAAATTTTGAAGCCCTGTAGGGACTGTGATTCATAATTTTGGAGAAGATATATGGATCATGCTAGACTTGTCAAATTTTGAGTTATAGATTGGATATATAGGGTTGATAATGCTATTTTATATGGTCAAAGACTCTTGTCAAGCCATTCAAATGGCCTCCGTAGACTCTTATCGATATCTTCCCTCACCCCCAAGAGGATTATGATCAATTTTCATCACTCGTGTGGCACTTTAACCCCCAAATTTAATGATTTCTTGGAAATGGTATTTCCTTTAGACGAGATTATCTTGTAGGAAATGATTAGTTTGAAGAGACAATGGGAAAACATGCATCAATGCTTATAATTTATTCTTGAGTTGGACCAAATGGAGGATGGAGATACGTGTCTTACCATGATAGGGTTTTTGATTGGTATCAAAGTCCCATCCCTACATAACATGTGTGTGTTGAAGGTGTTATCACTATAACAATTTTTTGGAATCCAAGTCTCGGGACTTAGCATGAGGCTAAATCAATATAGAGGAGCGATAAACTAGCAGACGGGGCCCCATCTAGCGAACGAGGATAAATATAGTGAAGGTGTGAAGTTTATGGGATCCGACAGGTCATGGATCATGGACACCGCAGATCAATGGTCGTGGAGCATATTGGGCCGAGAACTAATGCAGAGGTTAATCCCTTGAAAGAAGGCTGATAAGAATACCATGTTCTCGTCTCGAGGCCACATGGCACCACTGGATCCATATCGAGGGGAAAAGCGGGTGAGCTTGAAACCACTCAATATCATCCCGATGTCACGTGTCAAAATATCATTAAATTTCTCAAATCCAAGGGTTTCATGTGGAAAGGGAAAGTTGATGGCCAGTCAAATCACTGCAAGACAATTGTTTGGGTACTTTTTTTTCATGCGATGCCAGGTGAGCGCTACCAAAAAAATGTTTCGAAGGCTCATCATTTGAAATCAATAGATGAACGTGATAAGTTGTTATCCCTGCAGGTACTTTCATCAGTAGCCCATGATTGGCACTTAATGATGACTGCCATTCAAAACATGGGTGACATTACTCTGTTTTGGGCGATTAATGTTTTATTACAAAATAGGGTAAACATAAATTGAATCATTCATCTAATTCTTTCACAACTAAGGGAGATAATCTCACACTTCTTGGAAAACCAGAGGAAATGGAGAAGACGGATCCATCGGCCTTTAGTGGATCGGGATTTCCAAAAAATCTGACAAAATCATCGATGGAGAAGAAAGAAAAGATTGCTGTACAAATACTGGCAACAAAATTTCACACAAAGTCTGCAGATGAACTAGGGGTAGGTAAATAGATCAGATTAAATCCTATCATGAAGGATTTTATCATTAATGGATATGCAGACGGATCCTACATGCAAGCTGGAGAAAGTAAAAGGAACAAGTGACGAAAGAAGGAGACTGAAGCTGAAATGGTCGAAGGTACTGGAGAAAGTCAACATGTTTGGCTCGACACCTTAAAGGAAGAAATCACGAATCTAAAATAAATTACAAGCTAAATTAAGTATCTTTCAGGAAATTTTGTGATGATGTAGACAAGTGGCGTTCAGGGTAAAATATCGAATATGTCAATTTTTTTTTATTATAACGTTGCCTAGAAAATAGGAGTTCAGTTGTTGTATGCTACTCCTTCCGTGGCCAATATCTATTTTTGGAATATTAGGGAAGATGATCTGTTTTGAATTCCCTATGTAATTTATCTATATATACTATCAAAAAGATAAATGAATGGTTGGAATTATCGGAGAAGGGTCTGCCCTTGTAGCATGATAGCTTTGTAATTTCTTATAAATATTTAATATAATCAGATAAGGTTTTCTTAGATAGCCGAGATTCATCACGGTGTTGATGCTCAATGTGTTTTCTTGTATTTCATATCCATAAATGTGTTTTTCTGCTATAGATAATCTTTAAGCAAAATAAATAATTCACCCTGCTGGTGCTCTTTTTCATATTATTTATACTTGTCATATGTTTATTGGTTCTTGGTTCAAAATTCACTCGATATTAGTTCTCCTTTTTCAGTAGCCAACCTTTACGTTTCTTCTTCCAATACTATACCAAGAGATTCGTCCTCTAGTGGATGCCTCTTGCTGATAATAACTTTATCTCTCTTTTCTTCTTCCATCTCTTATTACTTATTTGGTTGAACATCATACCTATTTTTCCTTTGTTCCCTTTGGAATGCATAACTTATAACTTTTCATACGTTTTCAGGAATGAACCCCATTGCCCAATGGCCCCGTTCTTATGTTTTGTCCTACCACCTTTAAATTTTACAACATGGAGGAATTTGACCTCTATGCATGCATTGCCAAATCTTTTGATTATTTTAAGTAGCTATATCCCAAATAATTTCATGTCTGAGAGAGCCCTCTCTGGTTGGAAGGGCCAGGATCCAACCTAAAGTTGGTTGAAACAATTACCCCTGTCGTTTGTCTATCAGCCTAACAAAATTTACATAGAGATAACATTTTGGCGCCATTGTCAGGGACCGAAGGAGAAATATTCCTTGGGAGAAATGACAAAGTTCATATCTGAGTACTAATGGTGAAGAGTATTAAGACACATAAATGATGTATATCGTCCACATGACGACTCCATTTTCAAGAATCTAGAATTCAAATTTTTTACGACAACTCCACTGCCCAAAGAATTAGTAGCCTGAATATTTTATTGGCGACTCCACTCAAGCTTCAAATGCAATTCAGAGACTCCACTGGAAGATGAGACCCCTTGACAAAGGTATGAAAGGATATTGTAAGAGAAGACAAGTACCTGAAGTTGAGTTTTTTCCAAGACATAATATTTCTTGTTATTAATTATCTTTTATCCTTTCCTGAACATGCTAAACACTTTTTTATTTACCTATTGCATTCAAATGATGATCATGATAATCCTAAAATTGTATATCCTCCTCTTAAATTTATACAAATATCTCCTCAGTTTATCACTGGTTTTGATCAAAATCTCCCATATAATCCATGTGATAACCATGACCAAATTGATGAGCCTCATGAAGCCAAGGATGATATTTCACCTCGTGTACTTGATCTTACATTCTCCAAAACCAAACATAGATACAAACCCTTAAAATTGCCTCACATCCTTCATGATTTTGCTCCAAATCTCTATGAGTACCTGCCTGTGTTTGATGGGAAACTTGGAGCCACCACAACAAAAAAACACCTCCAAGAGTTTGACCATTTTATAGATTTGTTTGAGATTGACAATGACGATGTTTGTATGAGGGCATTCTCTTAATACTTGAAAGGAGATACCAAAGAATGGTTTAAACATTTGTAGCTAGAGACAATTAGCTCATGGGAAGAATTGAAGAGTGTTTTTCTGAAGTTTTGGGGCAAGAAAAAATCTCCGGACCTGCAACTTACATAATTCTATGACTTGAAAGGAAAAATAAATGAGACTATTTCCACATTCAGTAGAAAGTTTTCTAGTATTTATTATGATCTACCTAAATAAATTCAACCCACTAAAGCTGCTGCCATGCTCCAGTATGCTACTACTCTTCACCTAGATTTGTCTTTCCTCCTGATGGAGAGAATACCTAAAACATACAACAAATGTTTAATGATGCTCATGAGATTTAACACAATATCCTGGCATGTGAATATATTCAAAATGATGGGTTGGGTGCTCCATAACATGAAAATGAATATGAACAAAAAAAAGTTGTCTGGAATCTTGAATATAAAAGTGATGGTATCATAGGGCCTCTTGAAGTTTTGAATGGTAATGATTTTGCAAAAGATTATACACCACTTATTGAAAGAGAGGGAACTTATGTAGCTTCCGATCCACCCCATGATAAGCATGGAGTTGATTGTTTCATATATTCATTTGTAGGTAGTCAAGAAGATGAGATTGCAAATCAGCTGGTTGAGAAACAGGTCGATGCTCCAAGTTTTTTCTTGCTGGATGACATTGCATATGTTGTTGATGTGCCTATATATGATGAATATGATGATGATTATGATGTTGAATTATTAGAACAACCAACTGCATGTTCCCTCCCTGAAAAAGTTCCTTTTCAACAGTGTAGTGATATCCATCAGCCTACATGTCACAGTTGCAAAGAAGAAGGCACTAAAACAATTGAAGGAAATTATTTTCTTTTATGCTTTTCTTCATTCAAACTATTGAAAGAGAAGGATAAAATCATCATTGAAACAAAGGAATGTGTGATGATGCCTAATTGAACTGATTCACCGAAACAAATTGATGAGGAATTGCAGCCATTGGACAAAGAGGAGTCTGAAAATGAGTGTGTCCAACAATCCAAAGAAATTGAAAATTGTGCACATGACAACAATGAAGAAAATGAAGAAGGTTTTGGATCTGGTGAAAGAACCTTGCCATTTTGTTTTTCTTCTTTCAAATTGCTGAAGAAAAATGTTTATAATGTTTCAAATCAAAAATCCTCTAGACATGATGTTGAATATTCAGAAAGAAGTGGACTTGCAAATGAAAACTATCTTCCATTATGTTTTTCTTCCTTTGAATTGTTGAAAGCGAATCATGAGATAACAGAGGAAGCAGGAAATTTTGACCGCAATGGGATTGTTTTGCATGAAAAAATTGTTATCAGTGAGGAAGATCAACAACCTTCTCATGCATTTAATGATCATGCGGCTGATTACATGGAAGGTTATGTCATTTCGGATTTGCAGCCTGTGCTCAACTACCAGCTTGGAAATGAAGATGAAGCTGATAAGGAAATTGTTGTTAAAAGTCATTTTCCTTCTCCTGAACTTGATGAAAATATTCAACAAGATTTCCAACAAGACAAAGTGTTTCAAAGTTGTCTTTATTCCCCTATGAATGACGTGGTTGTTCAAATTCTAAGTGGCCTAGACATGGATGAGAATTCTGAAACTACATCTATGGAAACTTTAGAATGTGAAATAGTTCATGTTGTTAGCTTTCCACATTTGCAAGAATATTATGAACAAGAACTTATTCCCCTTCATTCATTTGAAAGTCAAAATGAAAGTCCTAAAGAAAATTTCCAGAAGGTTAATAAAACCAAACTAGAATTGTCTGATGAACAAGAGGATAGTCTTGATACACATTATATGGTTGTCATATTTGAAGATGTTCAAGGATGTATGCATTTTTTTGTTGATATGCATGGAAGAGTAGACAAACCTATTACTTCCATTTCATTTGAAAATGTTCTATGAACATAAGAAATAGAGAAAGACAAACAAACACTTATGAAAGAGTCTTGTCTTTATGTTTTTGTTCATCAAGAAGAAATGATTTTTCATGGTTTTCATGACCCCGTGGCATGTTATATGGAAAATTCTAACACTCAAAATTTAAGGCTTAGGATGGATTGTAATGTCATAGATGAAGATAATGGCTAATCAACATTAGTATTAGATATGGATTGTTTTACACCAGTGATTTCTTTTCAGCCAGTGCTGTCTTCTGATTCAAGAGGTGGTTACTTCCAACACTCTCAACGGATTTTTCAGCCTCTTGATGGAATGCAATAGGGTAAATCACATGGAAGCAAGAATGCAGTGGAAGAAGTGAAATGTTATTATTGTCTTATGCATGTATTGGAAGATCTGTTATCACATGAGCTTGTCAAAGTCCTATATTGTTTTGGTTTCTACCCAGGTCTATAATTTTTCCCTGTCTCTCTCCTTTTCACAGACCCCATCTTATGTTTTTCCCTTTTGGCTTGTAGGTTTTTCTTCTGTTTGCCTTCATACATTTGAGCAACCTGTTTTTCCAATTGTCTTGCCTGAGAAGTCTCAACTTTAAACTTTTCTGTTTTCTCTAAGTTCGATCATTTCCCTCTCTACCTCCATCACTGATCCTTTTTCTTTCTCGAGCCCTTAGCCATCATCCAAGTATTTGTTTTCAGGGACCGCTGCCATAAGCACAAGCACATCACTTAGAGTGGTCTGATATGGACTTGAATCAAGCGAGCGAGCAAGTTCAATTTTTTAGCGGCGGATAATAATCGCGGGAATAAGGAGTTCAGAATGTTGTTGAAGTTATTTGTAAAAGAGATGAACCCCTAAAATTCAAAATTAGCAGGAGTCGTCTGATCAAGAAGGATGCATGGCACCAGATTTGAACCGTGGAGAAAATCATTTTGGGAATGCTGAAGTGAGGAATGCATAGATTTTCTGAAGTCCCGAAATGCCGAAGGCCCGAAGTCCCGAAATGACGATATGCATATGGACCGTAAGATTCAAAGGTACGTGTGGCACCTGATCCGAGAAGTCACGATTTCACGACTCAAAGGTTTTAGCATGGATCACGACGCAAGTTTGTGAAGTGAGAAATTGCGAAGCGCCTAGGAATTGGGTCCACAGTCACAACCCATAGTCATATGGAAAGTAGGGCTATAAAGAATGGCATGTGCCTATTGGGCAACTTGCGACTAAGGTTATTCAGGGAGATGATCGTGGCTGTAAAATTCAAAGTAAGTCCGACCGCCGATCTGGATGGGCCATTTCACAAGTTCGAGCATCGAGATTTTTGGAATCAAGTGGAGTGAAGACTCCCGAAATATGAAATCCCAAAATTTCATATGGGATAAGCATGAGGTCATGGCCTGAGGTCACATGGAGTGATGTTGAAGAGTTGCGTGAAAGACCGAGAGTGCCCATAGTGTTCACAGAAAATGATATGCATGGCCTTGAGGCACCGGGATTGACTCGGAGGAGTCATGAGCACCGCCTGGAGAATTCATGGGTGTCATGCCTCGCCCTGATCCCGATGAAAATAGTTAATGAAAATGGGGGAGGTGGTTGAAACCTCGTTTCAACCCATAAATGGAAAGCATGGAGGAGCTAGCAGTGGAGGTAGACTGTCAGCCCAAAATTCCCCTGTCAACAAATTTTCTTGCAAAGCCCATAGTGATCTGAGATCACGTCTGACAGAAGGATGGAAGTGCAGACTGACATAAGAGATGCAGACTCAAAGCTTTGATTGTAGTATCCAAGTCACACTCCTGGTGGTGGCAAGTTGTTCTGAGTATAAATACTTGGTTTTGATAGTTTGTTAGGTTCGATGGTTGAGATACGCTCCCAATTTGTAAAGTTTTAATGAAGCCTCTGGTTCTTGGTTATGTGTGGCCATTTGAGACTTCTTGTTTAATGACAGTCAACTTTATTTTCATCTCTTTTGCTTCTGATACTGAAGACTTGTGCATGGATGATCCAGTCAAGTTGTGGTAACTGTATTGTAATGAATGTTTGATTGCAATATTGTTATGGAATTTTCAATTTCTTGAAGTTTCAGATTCAAGAGGATCTTGTATTTAAAGCTTTTCCTCCGTAAGCTGCTGGAAGACCAGATGTCCATAGCAGACCTCTACATTTTATCCTCAATTTCTTGATCCTACTCACCCTTACTACAACTTATTGACTGAAGTTGGATCAATAGCTCACCTGTTCTCACATATCAGCCCAGGTTTCTAAGTTAAAGCGATATTATCCTGAGTTTGCGTCCATTAGACCCCCCTTAAATTGATTCATTGTGACATAAAACTAATGGGTACTGGTCTTACCTTTGCTGCAATCCAGAGGTGACTTCTAGTGCTAACATTTTTGGCACCGTTCCTGGGGATGAATTGAAGATTTTCCTTGGTATTGAACGACAAAGATTACTGGTTCTGAAGGTGCATCAAAACTCAGTACATTGAAGATTGCATCTGTGCACCTGACGTCTCCACTGTTCCAACCGTGGCTTCCAGAGGCAGACACACAACGTCTACCCCATAGTTTCCTTTAGAAACACCTGAAGCTAACCTAGAGAAAATTGTCAGAAGACGGAAGACCCCTTAGGAAGGTACTTCAACTGCTGAACCAGGTATTTTTGATGATTTTCACCATCCAGGACCTCAGAAGATTTTCTCACTCCGGGTTTTACCACTCCTCCCCCTGTTAGAGTTGCTACTTTTATAGAGAGGGAAACCTCTATTCCCTCAAGACCTATAGCTTTTACCCCAAATCCTTTGCTATTTCCCTTTCCTCCCACAGGCTCAGTTCCACTCTCCCTGGTCCAAACTCCATCTCCTCCAGATTTGTCTCCATCTATCATCCCTATGGGAGGTGACAATCCCCCTAGGAACAGGATGGATGCCATAAAGGCCGCAAGATATGCCCCTCTGGTATTACCTCAACTCATGAATTCTCTCCTTGCTGGAGACTACCTGAAATACATGCCAAAGTTCACAGGAGAACAAGACATAACTTTTGAGGACCACCTTGTTGCCTTCTAAAGTTATGCAGACAATCTAAATATTGAAAATGAGGATGTCTAGATGAGAGTCTTTGTCCAGAGCCTTGATGGTGAGGCTAGGAAATGGTTTAGGGGATTGATCCCTGGATCTATTGCTGCGATTGAGGCTTTAGATGATGTTTTCCTGAGACAATGGGGTGATAAAAAGGACTTTATGTATTATATCATTGAGTTCGGGTCTCTAAAGAGAAAATAGGGAGAATATGTTTCTGACTTCTCCAAAATATTCAATAAAATGTACAACAAGATTCCTGCTGAGATAAAGACTACTGAAGCCTCTGCTAAAATTACATATGCTAGTGCTTTTGACCCTAATTTCTGCCTCTTGTTAAGAGAAATAAGAGCTACTTCCTTGGCTCATATGCAAGATGCAGCCCTGGAAGTAGAATCCAATGTGTTGGCAGTTGAAAGAATTAGGAATAAAACCAATAGATACAGAGGAAGAGGGAGATCTGAAGACTCAACCTCCGATTCCTCTACATACCACCCTCAAGTGGATGAGTTGACCAATATGGTAAAATCTCTTTCTATAGAAATGGAGAAGATGAAATTCGAGGGGAAGCAAGGTTAGAAGAGTGCCCAAAATGATGATAACCAAAGTAGCTTCATAAGACCAAATAATACCCCTTATATACTTCCAAGAGAGACTCAAAACAGATATAGGGATGATAATAAAATCCAAAGCCCTCTCCAAAATAATCTCGTTGCTCATGAAGAACAGGGGGAAGAAGAGCTTGATCCTGAAATCCATTGCCTTGGAGACACATCCCCATTTCCCCATTTGACTCAATATGCATACGAAGAATCCCTCATGGATAGTCAAATAAATGAGCCGAGTCAAGGGGAGAAGACCAATAATAGTCCCAAAAAATATAGCCTCAGGTCTAAGAAGATAGAAGGAAAGTCTAACATACCTGATCATCCTTCTAGAGTAGAGAATCCTGCCAAAAAAATAGTGAATAGTAGCAAGGAAAGGAAAGAACAAAGTCCCTCACCAATAACCAAAGGTATGGTTCCAGAAGTGAGAGAATTTTTGAAGCCCCCCTCCTATTTAAGCTTTGAACATGAAATTCAAAAGATTAGGATCTCCGTACCCCTTTCAGAGCTAGTCAAGCACAAAGATTTTGAAAAATCCCTCTCTAAGTTGTTGCAGCCCGAGCCATATTGTCATTCCACAGACTCAGTAAACCTCTAAGATGAAAAGCCAGTGGTTATCTTAGGTCCTATGATAGAAGATAGAGATGATTCATCCCCTCCCTTCTATATATCTCTGAACATACATGACAAGGTGCTGCATAATTGTTTGATGGACTCAGGGGCATCTCATAACCTCAAGCCCAAAATTGTCATGGAAGAACTTGGATTAGAAATTACTAAGGTTTATCATGATTTATATTCTTTTGATTCAAGGAGAGTGCAGTGCCTTGGGGTCATCAAATATTTGGTTGTGACCTTGTTTCATCTTCCTATGAAAAGTGTTTTCATGGATATCATGGTGGCTGATGTTCCTCCCAAGTTTGGTATGCTCTTGTGAAGACCTTGGATTAAAATACTTAGAGGAACATTGCAGATGGACCTCACGTATGCTACCATTCTTGTGTTCCGAGGGGAGCATAAAAGACTATATAAAGAGACTCAATTGGCCTATATTATTAGTGATGAAGTTGAACCCACCAACCATCCTATTTTTGCACTTGATACTGATTTGGGATCCAACTTATTGCAGCTCACTGATGCCCCTGAACCCCCTCTTGAAATCAGAAAGCAGTTCCTTACTCTCCGTGAAGATTCTCCCCCAATTTCCTCTGTTTGGAAAATGTTCTTTGATGGAGCCTCTTCTAGAGAAGGCGCTGGTGCTGGAGTGGTCTTCGTTTCACCTGTTCAAGAAATTATATCTCTGTGCTACAAGTTAGAATTTGAAGCTACCAATAATATGGCAGAGTATGAATCTCTTGTTTTTGGTTTGAGGGATGCAAAAGAACTGGGAATTAAAGAGATATTAGTGTTTGGGGATGCTAAGTTAATTTTCCATCAGATCAGAAACATTTATCAAGCCAAACACCCTTGACTTAGGAGTTACATAAATGAATTCTGGGATCTAGTTGACAGTTTTTTCTTAGCTTTCAACATTTCATTTGTTCCAAGAGAAGAAAATTCCATGGATGATTCTTTGGTTGTTTCTGCAATTAGTTTCCAAATCCCTCTACCACCTAAGCTTAGGAATGATGTAGAGGTGAAATATAGACCTTCTATACCTAACAATGTCAAGCATTGGAAAGTGTTTGAGGATGATCTTGAAATCAAAAGGTTCTTGGAGACTGTTGATGAGTTTTCTGCATTACACATTGATCAAGATCCCGATTCTGAAATAAATCCCCATGATGATTCTTTTCTGAACAAAATTTCTATTCATCATATTATCCAGCTGCCCAACAATCATATCCTAAAGGGACTAGTTCCTTTGGAAATACTATTTGATAGAAATGATGTGGTAGTAAAGGGTAAAGCTTCAAATGAGGAAGCTGATGCAGCTGAGTGCAATATTGGTACATAGAAGGATCCCAAATTTGTCAAGTTGGCAAGCAATCTGTTAGAGAAACAAAGGACTAAGTATGCTGAGTTGTTAAGAGAATTCATTGATGTGTTTTCTTGGGTATATGAGGATCTCAGAACATACGACACAAGCATCATTGAACATAAGATCCCATTGAAAGAGGAGGCCAAACCATTTAGGCAGAAATTAAGACAAATAAAAACTATGCTGCTGTCTATTATGGAGAGGGAAGTAAGGAAGTTGTTGGACATCCAAATCATTGTCCCGCTGAGATATTCTAAATGGGTGGCCAACCTGGTCCGAGTAAGAAAGAAGAATGGAGAAATCAGACTATGTGTCAATTTCAGGAACCTGAACAAAAGCTCTAAGAAGCACAATTATCCTTTGCCAAAGATGGAACACATGTTGCAAAGGGTGACATGTGCATCCAGGATATCCATGATTGATGGATTTTCTGGCTATAATCAGATCTTCGTCCTGCCTGAAGACAGAGAAAAGACAACCTTCACCACTCCTTGGGGCACATTCATGTATGCCAAAATTCCCTTTGGATTGATGAACGCAGGGGAAACCTTTCAATGGGATATGGACATCACCTTCATTCGAGAAAGAGATAAATTAGTGGTCATTTATTTGGATGACATTACAGTTTTCTCCAGGTCTGATAAAGAGCACTATCAACATATAAGAAGAGTCTTCTTGAAATGCAGAAGGTTTGGTCTCTCCCTAAATCCTAAGAAATATTTATTTGCCATGCAGGAGGGAAAATTGTTGGGGCACATAGTATCAACTGAGGGCATCAATATTGATTCAAGAAGAGTAGAAGCTATTCAAACCTTGTCACTTCCCCGATCTCAGAAGGAAGTTTAGTCTTTCCTGGGCAAGATCAATTTTTTGAGAAGGTTTGTTTCAAATTTTGCTGAATTGGTGAAGCATATTACAACCATGCTCAGGAAGGGAAATGAAGTAAAATGGACTGTTGAGTCCAGAAAGTCCTTCAATCAAATCAAGAAGGCCTTGAATGAGGCACCAATGCTTGTTAGTCCTAATTATTCCAAGGATTTTCTATTTTTCTCCTTTTCTTCTTTTAACACAGTGGAATCCATTTTATCGCAGAATAATGCTGAGGGGCTGGAGCAACCTATTTCCTTTTTTAGCAAGGCATTAAGAGATGCAAAGATCAAATATGACATCATGGAGAAGCAGGCCTATGCTTTGGTGAAATACCTCAAATCTTTCAGGATCTATGTCTTGCATTCAAAGGTCATTGCATATGTTCATTTAGCTTATGCGAAGGACATTATCATTCAACCTGACATAGACGGAAGAAGGAGCAAGTGGACTGTCAAAATCCTTGAATTTGATATGGAAATAATGTTGGTTGTGGAGCCTGATTATCTTCCTAATTCAGAGGTCCTTGCTTTCAGCCGTGTTTATACCCCATGAAGTATTTACACCCCAAAAGTATGTACACTCTTCCACGCGGGGGAGTGTAGAGGGGGGGTACCCCCTCTACGGGGTCCGGGGGGCCTATCCCCCCGGCTAGGGGGTCTGGGGGCAAGCGGGGGTTCGGGGGCGAAGCCCACGAAGCAAAAATTGCCTTATAAAAGTATATTGTAATTTCATTGTAAATCTGGACCGTTCATTATAAGGTCACAGATGTAATGGTAGAGATTATGTTAGGGTTTTTTGCCCTAGAAGGCAACCCTCTTTTATGAGGGAAATGTATTGCAGCTATGGTTGATGGTGAATATTGTATTCCGAGAGAGGAGACTGTGAGAGAAAGAAGAGGAAGTTACAACGGGTTTTGCTCTAGGTTGTATCCCTTCATTTGCTGGATAATAATAAAGGAAGGACCTGGAAATTTCTCTGGTGGATGTAGCCCACACTGGGTGAACCACTTAAATATGTGTCTCTCTTGTATTGTGTGTCTTCTGTGTTTTGTTTCTGCATTTGTTTTATTTTATTGCTCCGCGGTCTTGTTTTTCTAACAAATAAATCCCACTAAACTAGTTAAAGTGCAAGGTTTAGCCAATCTATTGGATGGATCTAATTGAAAATATTTTGGGGTTAACTTCATCAACACTTGCTCAGAAAATCAACAAGCTGAGTTCGCTAATATAAGTTCTCAAGGTGGCCCTCCCCTGGTAGAATGCACCTGGTACAAAGACATTATATTTATTCTGCAGGAGTTAAGGCTTCCTAACGAAATAGGAAAAGTCAAGGCAAGAGATTTAAAGCTTAAAGCAATTAAATATTTCCTCATTGATCAAGTTTTGTATTGGAAAGACCCTCTGGGAGTGCTTTTGAGATGTTTAGACCCACAAGAAGCCAAAAATATTATGTTTGATTTTCATCATAACCTATGTGGGGGACATCATTTCTGGAGAACCACAACCTATAAAATTATTAGGGCCGGGTACTCCTGGCCTACTCTATTTACTGATGTATGTGAAAAGATCGGGGCTTGTGTCAAGTGTCAGAAATTCTCTGGGAAGAAGCAACTCAAGTATTTTCCATTGAAGCATGTGGTAGCTTCAGGACCCTTTCTGCAGTGGGGCCTAGATTTTATTGGGTAAATTCATCCTGCTTCAAGCGGTCAAAACATGTGGATCTTGACTGTGACAAATTACTTCACAAAATGGATAGAAGCTATCCCCACAAGGCATGCTTCGCAAAAAGTAATCATTGGTTTTCTTCAAGATATTATGGCAAGATTTGGTTGTCTGAATAGAATCATCATTGATAATGCTGCATCTTTCAAAGCCGAGCCATTAATTCAGTTTTGTGAGCAGTATGGAATTTCATTGATTAACTCAACTCCTTACTACCCCCAAGGGAATGGAATGGCAGAGTCATCTAACAAAAGCCTTATAAATATTATCAAAAGACTGCTAGAGGACAAGAATAAAGCATGGGATTCAAAGCTCAAATTTTCTTAGTGGGATGACAGAGTGACAACAAAAATATCTCTTGGGGTCTCTCCTTTTCAGCTTGTGTAAGAAGTTGATGCCATCTTTCCTTCTCAGCTCGCCTTGCCAGTGGAAAAATTCTTCCAGGACTACCAAGGAGAACCTGATGACATGGTTAGGAGGATACTGTAGTTGATAGAAGTGAAACAGACTAGAGAGGAGCTACTGAACAAAGAACATGAACATTAACAGAAGATCAAACAGACTTTTGACAGGAAAGAAAGAAAAGAGGATTTCCAGCTGGAAGATCTAGTACTCAAATGGGATGCACCCAAGTAGGACAAAGGAAATCATGGAAAATTTGAAGCCCTGTGGATTGGGCCCTTCAAAATATCAGAGGTATTTCCAAATAAAACTTATAGGTTGCAGGATTTGGATGGATTTGAAGTTTTTGGTGGCCCTGTAAATGGGCATTTCCTGAAGAAATATTTTGTTTAGGTCGTGACCTACATTTCGCCACTGTAAATAACATTCCTGTTTTGTTTTTGATTTTTAGTTTTTCATTTTCAAATAGGGGACTTTTGGCCCTTGACCATTTTTTTGACTTCGACAGGATGGTCAAAGGCAAAGTGCAAGGAGAAGAGAAGATCGTGGGATATCAGACCCTTCTTAGGGAATTTTTGGGTTTAGGTTTTATGTAACTGGTATGGGATGTTGGCCCATGGGTTTACCCATGTTTAGGCCCCTTTGTAATGTATAAATATAAAGCTAGGCGATGTAAGTAGGAGATACATAGATATGTAATGTGGCCGATGAGCTAAGTGYAAACAGGTGTGGATGCTTTGTGCATGCCGTGTTAAGAACTTGCAAAGCTAAGTGCAAATGATTGTAAGAAGTTTGTGTGCAGATTGTAAGAAGGATTTGTGATTAAACCTAGCTCAGGGAAGGAGGATCTGGCGAGGTGYGCACAGATCTCCTATCCTATGTGGAGTGGGTTCTTGTGGCTCTGTGCTTGTAGAATATTGAAAGAAGACAATAAATAAGAGAAGAGTTGGTGGACGTAGCCCCACACTAGGGTGAACCACGTATATCTTGTGTTGTGGTTTCTTTGTGCATTATAGTTGTTATGTTATTGATGTGATGTATGTTTAGTGCAATGATATATGTTAGATGCATCTGATATAGTAGCTTAGTTCTTAGTAATGTGAATGAATGATAGATCTGATCTAATTCTATATGCTAAGTGCTTAGATGTATTAGATTTTATTGAATATTGTGCTGCTCTATAACTAGGATTTCAACCTACGATGTGAATAAGGGATAAATACTGATGAGTATTAATTGCTAAGTTCTCTGCTAAGTGTTGTAATCATAGATTTGTGTCCCAACGAGGTTGTAGACACTTGAGTCCTGCAACCACCCCTTCCTCTATCTTGGGTGAGACTTCATCTGCTTCACAGGTGTTGCCAAAAGGGCCAATAGTTAGGGTTTTGTTGGTGCACTGTTGAAGTGTTGAACCCTAGGTATTCCCCTGTGCCAAAAAATGGTTCCATTGTAGGGACCTAAAACTGTGATTGCTGGGAACTGAAGAAACAAAAGATCTGTGCGTAGATCTACTTCTTTAGTGCACAATATTCTACTTGACTGTGAAGCTCTGTGCTAAGGAAGGAATCAGATCTAAAGAAAATAGGTAAGATCTTAAAGCTTTGTGCTTTGAGAAAGGTAAGATAAGTGAAAATTTTTGTTTCGAAAGAATGGATCTAGGTATGTCTAATAGATTTTGTCCTAGTCTGAAAACTAGGGCACATATAGAAGAAAGAAGATTAGATATGAATAGATCTGATAAGAATAGTGAAAGATATGTTATTCCTATGCATAGAAAGAATGTTTGGACTAACAAATGGATGCAGGATCTTATAAAGAGTGTTTTGTAGGTTAGTTACTGTGATCACACTGCGTAGTACATGAAAGGTTGGGGGTCATTTAAAAGAAAGAGAGGATTAACTCTTTGTTATAGTTGTAGAAGACCATGACATCTTGCTAAGGAATTCCATGATAGAGGTCCTAGTTGTCTTTGCTATAAAGCTATGGAACATGAAGTTTTGGATTGCCATAGAATGATTGCTAAAGTTGAAAATATGAATATGAGACAAGAAAACCATGAGATAGTCCAAGAAACTAAGGATATGATAAAACCCCAAAAAGAATCAGATACTGTATTATTAAAGATGAAATAAACCCTGAACGATCACAAAGATATCAACTTATCAGATATCTTAAATGAGAAGGAATGCATCGAAGCAAGCATAGGAGACTTTGACATAGAATGTGTTCTATATGAGGAAACACATGTGAATATCATGACAGAAAGAGCTTGGGAAATTTTGGGAAAGCCTACTATGGTTCCTTCATTGGGAGGAATAGGATTATTTAGATGAAATCTAATAATCCTATGTGGAAGAATTACCTAGACATCTATGAGTGCTCATGGAACTTTGACATAAGAAGAATTTGAGATCATTAAGTTTGTTGAGAACAACGCCCCATTTTCCATTTTACTAGGAAAAGCCTAGATTGAGAAAGATCAGATACAAAGGAAACAAGAAGAGGAGGATCTAGAACAGAAAATGCAAGAACTAAGGGATTTCATGGCTAGGAGAATAACGCACTTACTAAAAGAACAAGAGGACCAGTTGAAGCTACTGAGGACCATATATTTGGACGTTAAAGTTGAAATAACACAGGAAGACTTGAAACACCTGTCTATACAAGAGAGTAGAGCACCTACCCCAGAAAGAGACGAAATAATACCCTCGAACCCTAGAAAGACCCTCCACAGTGCGAAGTTACTATGCCAAGAGGAGATAAGAACAATAATGGAAAGAGGAAAGTAGTGACTCAAAATACTAGAAAGAAAGCCAGAAAGCTCAGCAAGAAGAAAGCAAAGTTAGAAAAATTACAGGAAGTTCTAGGGAGGACTTCGCAAAAGGAATATTTGTAGAACTGGAACTTCACTGAGATATAAAAATAATGAAGATTGACACTTCACCACAGTGAATCAATATGACCATTGGAGGCATCCTGACCGTTAGACTGACGATCTAGAATGGCTCGAACCATAGTTATGGCCAGAAATATCACCATTAGACTGTTGAGATAGCGCCATAATGGATGGAATTGCATTTATTAAGATGTTCCTTCCCATTGGAGGAGTCCGTTACACCGTTGTCTATTTATCTCATCGAGCGTTGCACCAAGAGCACTTTTTCAAACAATGATTATTCGAGCCCACAAAGAACTAGTTGCTTTCACGCTGTGCCTATTGAGACCTCGCCACCCGTTCTATTACATCGAGTATTTGATCATTGACTTGAGATAACTGATCTCGAGCATGCATCTCGGGTGACTTTAGTGAAGTAGATAAATCTGTCGAAGAGATCCTCATAGAACTCATGATTGAGAAGGTCATGTCTACAGGAGTCCAAGCCTTGTCGATAAGAGGAGTGCAAGCATCCCCGTCGACTGCTCGTGAATATGGACCATCGCGAGTTGTGATAGAGAAATGAACCAACCATCGTGATGAATTGGTGAATGTGAAGCTCATCCCTTCTATCCTGCCTGATTATATCCCACCTTTGGCTGGCATGGTGAGCCGTGACAGTGTCCCGAGGGACTTCGACTACACCTTGATCACTCCGTACCTCTCGAAGGGGATACGCGCAGTTGGACTGTAGTTAGGACAAATCATGATGTTGAATATCAATGAATTCAACTTCGGAGATCGCAAGAACCATGGAATTCTTGCCCCACACAAGTATTTTACCAGAACCAAGGGGAATAAGTTGAAGATCATCCCCCAACCATGGACTATGTACATTGCGAGGTCCACTATATTGAACATGATGAAGATACCACACTTTGGAAGGAATCATGAGGTTAACGCGTGCATTAAACTTCTGTTGTATTGCTTCCATGGTGGTTATCTATGGCTGGATAGATGTATCATCGTCGATCCGACGCTGATCCATTAGATCACTGAACTAAGCATGTAAGGACCAGAACCACAAGAATTTTATTCAAGAAAGGCTACAGATCGCGCCCTAGCACAACAAATTAAAGATACCTATGGCGATGTGGAAAAGGGGAAGCGAGGATACAAGGTAGCTTCCATTCAGAATGGCGCAGTTCACCTAGCCTACTAGTTGATTGCTGGTAAGATAATAAGGAAGAACAGATGCACGCAGGTCACAAGGTTCATTGTTGACCTCACAGGAAAATGCGTGGAAGGGCTACAAATGAACTGGGTGAGCTACCTCTTCAACCAGTTAGAGAAAGACTGTCGCGAAGCTCAGGATCAGGGCTATGAGTTCCACTTCATTTGGATATTGATCCTCATCGCTTTCATTGCTTGGGAAATGCCGGAAGGTGTGACCTTCCCTGATATTGAGCCATCAGAACCCTTAGCTACGAAGTTCACCATGCTCTAGTATTCGAACAATATGGCAAAAAAATGATAGTCAAACGTGGTGTTCCACTGTAGTTAAAGAGGGCTATTGAGTCTTTCCCTCAGATGACGCCGAACACCCTGCACAGGTTCAGACCATTTGTGAAGTTCCATGCAGATAGACATTTTATTTATATCACTGCGCGCAGAGACGAACACAAAGAAGAGTTATAGAGTTACTATAAACTCACAGAGGAGGACATGGAAGAAATCACTAAGGAATGGCCTGCAGAGTTCCTTATACCAGTTGACCAGGTAGAACTGTCCGACCCCGACATCATCAGAAGTCCTGTGGTTACTCATGAAGAGTATGATGCACCCTGCAGTAGCAGAAGGAAGAAAAGGGAAGAGGTACATGATGTGAACAACAAATCAGAAGATACTGCTTCAGACTCACCTAGAGGGGGAGGTGATGAGAAAGTAGACAAAGAAGAGGACAAAGGAGAAGAAGACAAGCATAAACAAGGCGAAGTAACATCGCCTAGGGACCCTATTGACGAAGTTGGGACCTCCAAGAAAAGAAAGGTTTCCCCCACAAAACCTACATCGTGGATTAAGTCCAAAGCTACTAAACCACAGATGCAGACTGTGATAACGATGGATGACATAGATTTCATCATCGTCGCTATCTCAGATACCTTAGAAGACATCTTACAACGCAATGAAGCCAAACAAGAGACTATGTATGAAATAATTGAAGCATAGCTGAAAGGGGTACAACAAACCCTCTACTCTATCCGTGCAGTGTCTACCGTGCCCCTGTCATCAGAAGGAACAGAGTTGGGAGACAAAGTTTCCTAGCTACACCGAATAGAATATGTAACCGAAGCTTGCCTTCGTCATGTTCAGGAAGAAAAAGAACAGGCCATAGAGGCGTTAAATCAAGAAAAAGAGGAAGCCAGAGAACAACGCCGGGTTGTGCAACAAGAAAAAAATGACATCCAAGCCAAGTTTGCAGAGGATAGAGCACAAATCCAGAAGGAGAAGGAAAAAATGCTCGTAGAGTAGATTGGAGTTAAATATGCAGTCATGAGAGCACTTCACTCCGTGATGGGCTTAAAACAGATGGAAGAAGACCTAGTGGAAATCCAAGTAGGGAAACTTGCCGAAGCCATTCAAAAACTCTAACAGAGGATAGAAGAACTGGAGTTACAAGCCGTGCCAAGAACTCCGCAGGAAGTGTGAGACCAGAGAGAAGAAACTGCTCGAAGTGCAGTCCAGAGAATCAAGGAATTGGCCTTAGAATGTAATCAACTCAGCAGTTGAAGTGTACAGACTTATGAGCGCCTTGCAGAGGACCCTGAACTAAGGACACTAGAGTCACATCTTCAGGAGGCCAAGCAACAAACAACAATAGTGCAAGCACAGTTGAAGCCACTACCAACGGTCGAGAGGATGAAACGATCCTAGGCACAACGCATGGTTTAGCAACAAGTCCGTGCCATACATAGTAAGGTCATGGAAGTGACCCATCGACTCCAACTAGTATAGGATGTGACTTGCATATGTTTTGAGGAGATTTAAGGATGAGGTGTAGAACTGGAACAAGTGTCACCATAGTGTAACAACGTTTGGAAGGACCTATGATGGAGAAGACAATTCAAGAGTTCACCGAGTAGGAGGCTCTGGTGAAGCAACATGTCGAAGCAGATTGAGCCAAGCTTGAGGCATTTGAGGCAGATTTACCCAAATGAGAGTTACTCGGGACGAGTCAAGGGTGATTTTTGGGGGCCTGTTGGCCCTTGAACAAGATTTGGAGAACCTTGGTCATGTTTGACCATTTTTGGGACTTTGACATGATGGTCAAAGGCAGAGCGGAAGGCGAAGTGGAGATCATGGGATATCAACCCCTTCTTAGAGAATTTTTGGGTTTAGGGTTTATGTAATGGGTATGGGATGTTGGCCCATGGGTTTACCCATGTTTAGGCCCCTTTGTAATGTATAAATAGGAAGCTAGGTGATGTAAGTAGGAGAGACCTAGATGTGTAATGTGGCCGATGAGCTAAGTGCAAATAGTTGTGGATTCTTCATGCATATTGTGTGTTAAGAACTTGCAGAGCTAAGTGCAAGTGATTGTAAGAAGCTTGTGTGCAGATTGTAAGAAGGTTTTATGCTTAAACCTAGCTCAGGGAAGGAGGATCTGGCGAGGTGCGCGAATATCTCCTTTCCTATGTGGAGTGGGTTCTTGTGGCTCTGTGCTCTTAGAAGATTTAAAGAAGACAATAAAGAAGAGAAGAGTTGGTGGACGTAGCCCCATATTGGGGTGAACCACATATATCCCGTGTTGTGGTTTCTTTGTGAATTATAGTTATTATGTTATTGATGTGATGTATGCTTAGTGCAATGATATATGTTATATGCATATGATATAGTAGCTTAGTGCTTAGTAATATGAATGAATGCTAGATCTGATATAATTCTATATGCTAAGTTCTTAGATGTATTAGATCTTGTTGAATACTGTGCTGCTCTGTAACTAGGATTTCAACCTGCGATGTGAATAAGGGATAAATACTGATGAGTATTAACTAGTAAGTGCTCTGTTAAGTGTTGTAATCACAGATCTGTGTCCCACCTAGGTTGTAGACACTTGAGTCCCGCAACCACCCTTGCCTCTACCTCGGGTGAGACTACATCTTCTTCGCAGGTGTTGCCGAAAGGGCCAGTAGTTAGGGTTTTGTTGGTGCACTGTTGAAGAGTTGAACCCTGGGTCTACCCCTGTGCCAACAGGAACCCCATAACCCCATACAAAGGCACTGGAACTACTTGTTCTTGGTAGCCCGCATGGAGCATGCTATCCACTGTGGAGCCAAATGTTATCGCATGAGCTTGTCAAAGTCTTGTGGGTTTGTGGTTTCTACCCAGGTCTATAATTTTTCCCTGTCTCTCTCCTTTTCACAGACCCCATCTTAAGTTTTTCCCTTTCGTCTTGTAGGTTTTTATTATGTTTTCCTTCATTTGTTTGAGCGACCTGTTTTTCTAGTTGTCTTGCCTGAGAAGTCTTAGCTTTAATATTTTCTGTTTTCTCTAAGTTCGATCACTGCCCTCTCTACCTCCATCACTGATCCTTTTGATTTCCTGAGCCCTTAGCCATCATCCAAGTATTGGTTTTCATGGACCGCCACCATAAGCACAAGCACAACACTTAGAGTGGTATGATATGAACTCGAATCAAGCGAGTGAGCAAGTTTAGTTTTTCAACGATAGATAATAATCACGGGAATTAGGATTTCAAAACATTTTTGAAGTTATTTGTAAAAGAGCTTAACCCCCGAAATCTAAAATCAGCATGAGCCATCCCATCCAGTAGGACGTGTGGCATTAGATCCGAACCGCAGAGAAAATCATTTTGGGAAATATGAAGTGAGGAATGCATAGATATTCTGAAGTCCCAAAATGTTGATATTCCCTTGTACCATCCGATTCAAAGGGACGTGTGGCACCTGATCTGAGAAGTCATGATTTCATGACTTAGAGGTTTTAGCATGGAGCACGACTCAAGTTCGCAAAGTGCGAAATCCTGAAGCTCCTGTGAATTGGGCCCACGGTCACATCCCACAGTCATATGGAAAGTGGGGCTATAAAGAAGGGTGTGCGCCTATTGGGCGATTGACGACTAAGGTTATTTGGGGAGACGATTATGGTCGTCAAATTCAAAGTAAGTCCGACCGCCGACCTAGATGGGCAATTTCACAAGTTCGAGCATTAGGATTTTTGGAATCAAGTGGAGTGAAGACTCTCGAAATGAAAAATCCTGAAATTTCATATGGGATAAGCGTGATTTCATGGCCTGAGGTCGCATGGAGCGATGGAGAAGAGCTGCGCGAAAGGCTGAAAGTTTCTGTATTATTCACAGAAAATGATCTGCATGGCCTTGAGGTGTCGGGATTGACTCAGAGGAGTCATGAGCACCACCTAAAGCATTCATGGGTGTTAGGCCTCGTCCCGATGTTGATGAAAATGGTTAATGAAAATGGGGGAGGTGGTTGAAACCTCATCTCACCCCATAAATGGAAAACATGGAGGAGATGGCCGTGGAGGTAGTCTGTCAGCCCAAAATTTCCCTATCAACAAATTCTCCTGCAAAGCCCATACTGATATGAGATCACGTCTGACAGAAGGATGCAGGTGTAGAATGACAGAAGAGATGTAGACACAAATCTTTGATTACAGTAGCTAGATCACACTTGTAGTGGTGGAAAGTTGTTCTGAGTATAAATACTCAGTTTTGATAGTTTGTTAGGGTCTATGGTTGAGCTACACTCCCAATTTATAAATTTTTAATGAAGCCTCTGGTTCTCTGGTTATGTGTGGCCATTTGAGACTTCTTGTTTAATGACAATCAACTTTCTTTTCATCTCTTTTCCTTCTAATATTGAAGACTCGGGCATGGATGATCCAGTCGAGTTGTGGTAATTGTATTGTAATGAATGTTTGATTGCAATATTGTTATGGCGTTTTCAGTTTCCTGAAGTTTCGAATTCAAAAGGATCTTGTATTTGAATCTTTTCCTCCTTAGGCCACTGGAAGACCGGATGTCCATAGCAGACCTCTACATTTTCTCCTCAAGTTATTCATCCTACTCACCCTTACTACAATTTACTGACTGAAGTTGGATCAATACCTCACCTGTTCTCACATATCAACCCAGTTTTCTGAGTTAAAGCGATATTATCCCGAGTCTGCGTCCATTAGACCCCCCTTAAATTTATTCATTGTGACATAAAACTGATGGGTACTGGGCTTACCTTTTCCGCAATCTATAGGTGACTTCTAATGCTAACAAGATCCATTTGAAATTTTTCTAGAAACAATAAACAATCCCAATATTTTTGAAATTCTAAGATTCAAATTCATATATAACTTCTCGAATGGGTTATCAGTGAGCAGGCTTTGGAGCAAGCATGTGCTAAATAAACAAGTAGTGGGTAAAATGATAGCATGGCTGCATTGGCATTTTGATTTCACTTGACTAGCAGGACATTTGAGTAGTTAGGGTAGGTAGGCAAAAATAAGCTCATGGATTGGGCATGTTCAAGTTTAGGTCTCCAAATAAAGTGTTCAGTCATATGATTAGCGGTATGTCCAGTGTCCAGCCTCCAGGTGAGAGTGATATGTAGACTTCGGTTTTCAATGGACATTGGTGACAGGTCAAGGTATGGCACACACCTATTGTGAGAGAATCTCCAATGGATAAGGCATAAGGTATACTATTCATTGCTACCTTGCAGGGAGGATAGCATCTCCAGTTGGAGCCCATGTTATCACTGTAACAATTTTTTGGAATCCAAGTCTCAGGACTTAGCAAGAGGCTAAATCAGTATAGAGGAGCGACATAATAGTAGACGGGGCCCCATCTAGTGGACAGGGCTAAATATAACATAGGTGTGAAGTTGATGGGACCTGGCGGGTCATGGATCGTGGACATAGCATATCAACGGTCGTGGAGCATATTGGGCTGAGAACTAACACAGAGGTTAATCCCTCAAAAGTAGGCTGATAAGAATACCATGGTCTCGTCTCGAGGCCATGTGGCACCACTAGATGAATATCAGGGGGAAAAGCGGGTGAGCTCGAAACCAGTCAATCTCATCCCGATGTCACGTGTCAAAATATCATTAAATATGTAAAATCCAAGGGTCACATGTGGAAAGGGAAAGTCGAAGTCTAGTCAAATCACCACGAGACAATTGTTTGGGTACTTTTTGTCCGTGCAATGCTAGGTGAGCGCTTCCAAAAAACTGATTTGAAGGCTCATCATTTGAAATCAATAGCCGAATGTGATAAGCCGTTATCCCTGCAGGGACTTTTATCAGTAGCCCACGATTGACACTAAATGATATCTGTCATTCAAAACATGGGTGACATTACTCCATTTTGGGTGATTAACGTTTTATTATAGAACGAGGTAACCACAAATCACATCGTTCATCTAATTCTTGTACAACTAAGGGAGATAAGCTTGTGCTTCCTGGAAAACTAGAGGAAATGGAGAATATGGATCCAATGGCCTTCAGAGAATCGGGATGTCCAAATAATCTGACAAAATCATCGATGGAGAAGAAATAAAATCTTGCTGTACAAATAATGGAAACAAAATTTCACACAAAGTTTGCATATGAACCCGGGGCAGGTAAAGAGATCAGATTAAATCCTATCATGAAGGATTTAGTCATTAATGGATATGAAGATGGATCCTACATGCAAGCTGGAGAAAGTAAAAGGAACAAGCAATGAAAGAAGGAGACCAAAGCTGAAATGGTAGAAGGTACTGGAGAAAGTCAACCTGTTTGGCTCGACACCTTAAAGGAAGAAATCACAAATTTGAAATAAATTACAAGCTAAATTAAGTATCTTTTAGTAATTTTTTTGATGATGCAGACAAGTGACGTTCAGGGTAAAATATCGAATATGTCAGTTTTTTTTTTTATTATAAAATAGGAGTTCAGTTGTGGTACGTTACTCTTTCCATGGCCAATATCTATTTTTGGAATCTTGGGGAAGATGATCCATTTTGAATTCGCTATGTAATTTATCTATATATACTATCAAAAAGATAAATGAATGGTTGGACTTACCGGAGAAGGGCTTGCCCTTGTAGTAGGATAGCTTTGTAATTTCTTATAAATGTTTAATATAAGAAGATAAGGTTTTCTTAGATAGTCGAGATTCATCACAGTGTTGATGCTCAGTGTGTTTTCTTGTATTTCATATCCATAAATGTGTTTTTCTGCTATAGATAATATTTAAGAAAAGGAAAGAAGTCACCCTACTGGTGCTCTTTCTCATATTGGTTATACTTGGCATATGATTATTGGTTCTTGGTTTAGAATTCACTCGATATTAGTGCTTTGTTTTCAATAGCCAACCTTTACGTTTCTTCTTCCAATACTATACCAAGAGATTCATCCTCTAATGGATGCCTCTTGCTGATAGTAGCTTTTCCTCTCTTTTCCTCTGCCATATCTTATTACTTATTTGGATAAAAATCATACCTATTTTTCCTTTGTTCTCTCTAGAATACATAGATTACAATCTTTCATACGTTTTTAGGAATGAAACCCATTTCCCAATGGCCCTGCTCTTCTATTTTGTCCTACCACCTTTAAATTTTACAACATGGCGGAATCTTACCTCTGTGCGCGCATTGCCAAATATTTTGAGTATTTTAAGTAGCTATATCCCAAATGATTGTATGTCCGAGAGAGCCCTCTCTGGTTGGAAGGGTTAGAATCCAACCTAAAGTTGGTTGAAACAGTTACCTCTTCCATTTTTCTATCAGCTTGACAAAATTTACAGAGTGCTAACAGAAGGTAACATGGAAAACATTTCAAAGAGTATGCCAATTGATATATCTATGAAGATGACATCATTAAAAACATATTTATCAAAGTTTATTGTTCTTTGGATGAAGTTCAAACTTATACAACTCTATTCAAGGAATTTCATGATGTTTTTTCTTGGTCTTACAAATAAATGGCAAGTATAGATTGTTGTCTTGTTGAACATGAAATTAAGACTTACAATAATGCTAATCTCGTTAGATAGAGGTTGTGATTGGTCAATCCAAGAAAATAAGATACCATCAAGGAAGACTCTAGAGAAGTTGTTGAAACTTGGATTCATCTATCCTATTCCCTTGACTGAGTGAGTGTTTAGCTGTATTCCTATAAATAAAAGGGAAGGGACATTCCACAAATGTACTAATTTTTAGGATTTGAATAAAGAACATCCAAAAGAAAATTGTCCTATTCCATTCATTGATCACATTATCGATGAATGTGATGTAAATTAAATATTTTCCTTTATAGATGGATTTTTTGAGTATAACCAAACTCAAATCCATAAATAAGACTAGTGAAAGATCACATTTATCTATTCCTGGGGCATGTTTTCTTATCAAACAATGTCGTTTAGTCTTAAAAGTGATGGATCCACATTTAAGTGGGTTATTATTAATCTTTTCACAATATTAAACATATCATGGAGGCTTACTTGGATAACTTAGCCACTTGGCTCATCTTTGCATTGTGTTCGAAAGATGAATATATTACATAATTCATTTGAAACCTCACAGATGCATTTTTTGTTGTTGTGTCCATGAGATCACTTGGTTTTATCATATCCAAGTATGGGATCATGGTGGATCCTTTTAAGGTTGAGGAAATACTGCAGTTGTGTCCCCTGTAATGAACCTGCTTAAATAAATGTAAAGGATCATTAATTATAATTAAATTGATAATCTGATTGTCCTAAGATGTTAGCCAAACAATAATTGTTTCCTATATAATATTAATTAAATTAATTATCATTAATTATTTGTTTATAATTGTCAATGGTTATTTAATTATTAATCAACTCTTTAATTATGTGAGTAAAGAATTAATAGGATTGATAATTTAATTTATTAAAACTTACGTATATGAGTGGGATAAGAAACATTAAATAAAGGATAAGAAGCATTAAATAAAGGATAAGAAGCATTAAATAAATGGGATAAGATATTAGGCAGGGAGTAAATGAAGGGAAGTCGGTGAAGGAGGGATAAGGGGGGAAAKGAGTTGGACGAGAGAGGATTCTACGGGAGTTGGCGGTGAATTTTGCAGAGCTGGGGATTGGCAGAGAGTGAAATTTGAGTGGAATTGACACAGTGCACCGGGGGTTGCTGGGGGTTTTGGGCACGGAGGGTCAGGATATCCGTTGATATCCTGGGGCTAGGGAGATAACTAGTCGATAGGGAGGATGGTTTTTGGGTAGTGTTCTAAAGAAGCGGGAAGGAAGCAAGCTGCAGACAACAGGAAGGATTCTTAGCATTAGACTTAAGGTATTTCTTTAAAATTTATGCATTGTTGTATTATGTTAGAAAAAGATTTATTATTCATAGTAAAATTTGAGTTACGGAAGTTACTGTTATAAAATTACTGTGTTATAAAATTACTGTCGTAGTTTATCAAAATAAATTGATGTAAAATTAAATCCGGCTCTTACATTTGGTATCAGAGCCCTGGTTCAAATATGGAACCGAGGGCCTAAATAAGGGGTAGTTTTTATTTGTACATTCTTTTGAGAAAAAAAAAAAACTCCAGCCACGCTTAACTCCTCCAAACAAAACATGAGAAATGGCATTAGACCGTAAAAATAAAATTAAGATAAAAACCAGTTGAACAATATTACAGCCAATGGGAATATGAAAATAGATAGGGGTTTTTTTTTTTTTTACTTCCTATCTTAATGGTTGAGATATCACTTCTGTTTATGTGGACAATTGCATTTCTAATTTTATAGCAGCCAAAAGAAAAGAGACATATACAATTATATTTTAATTTTATAACAGTCAAAAGAAAAAGATTTTATGAGATTTATAATAATAATAGTTTTTATAATTTATTAATTCAAAAACAATTATGTAATATTTTTATCATTTATGTTTTAAAAATAATATGGAAAGTGT
>ML777672.1:2987880-3040215 GCA_009831015.1 Picea engelmannii
GAGTTGAACTCTCCATCCTTTCCCCTTCCTTCCACCCAAGAATATATGAGAGATAATAAAACTTTACATTAAATCATCACCATCAACCAATCATCACATAGAACCTGATAATGCTTCCTAAGAATTCTTCAATTTCTGCAATTCTTCAATTCTTGGAGTACTCTGATCCTGTAGATAAAATTACTCAATGTATTCTCTGAAACTCCTCCAATTTTCACTCCTTGAATCCTCCCCAAAAAGAGGTTATAGAAATAATGGTAGACTTTATTCAATTCTGGTCTATTCCGAAGACCCAACTTGTACAACATGTCCTGCGCTCAATATGTAACATCCAATTCTGAAAATCCCACACAAGAAACTACAGTCTGTACTATTTCCAATGAAAGTGGTCCCACTTCATTTGGATTATGTATGAAGAAGTTATGACTATTTTACCCGGAATACCTATTTATTGACTAGCTTCAGGACTGGTCACAAACCCTATCTTCCACAGAGTGTATCTCCATAATTGTAGTGAATCAAGAGCTGAAATTTTTACCAGAGGTACCTTGATATGTCTTCTCAATACCATAGTGATTTCACCATTTGAATCATTCTATAAAAAACGTTATAGAAAAAATGGTAAGATGACCTGAAAATCACATACCTTAGAACACATCACCAAAAGACTTTATCCTCCCTTGAAATCCGACCTTCTTTTCTTCTTCTTTCCTCCAAAATTCAACTTGTATCAAAATGAATGTATCATGATGTTTATTTATACAATTTATGTCACTTCATTTTAACATTAGGGCCGACCTGGCACTTTCTTATTTTGTAATTCTTTTCTTTAACTATCTTCAGGGCCTACATGTACTTTCTTCTTCAATTCACTTTGTCATCTTCAAAAATTCATTTCTCCTCAACCATGAGGATCCACGTGACGTGCCACATACCACTGGAAAAAACATGATATTTAATATCCATCCATGGGTGTTGTATATGCATGTGCATTTTCCTTCATGTCCAAATATCTTTATCAATCTTGCGGTCCAAAACCCTTGACTAGGGTTGAAATCAACGACAACAACCAATCTTCCAACAATCTCCCCCTTTGTCATTGATGGTGTTGTTCCTGAGTCTGTACTTAAGGCTTGAAAGTACAGTGTCAAGGCATCCGAAAGTGTATAATAGGTGTGGAAGAAGGAAGAGTAAACCTTCGGTAAGGGAAACTAGGGAAGATTTCTATGTTGGCGCTGTCTAGCTTCCAACTGTTCCTGGGTAGTTATGTCTTGTTCAATGGCTGTCCATGATCGTTTAAGTTCGGCCCGATTAGTTGTTGTTTTGAGAATAGTGTCAAAGAGGTTTAAGGCAATGTGCATTTGATTCAGTAGTCCGGGGTCAACGTTAGGTTGGGTTGGTACATGAACTGTCATGAAGGAACAGGAAAGGTAGAAAAGACTTTTAAAAGCGATTAAGTGCTGTCTCAGTTGGTCGCATAAAGAGAACTTACGATTGCAGAAATAGCAAGTGGATGAAAATTTAAGGCTTGTTCCCATAACTATATTATATTTTAATAAAAGGTGTGAAGTGAGAGAAAAACATTTAGCTGTATATTACGCGAGGCTCCTGTCGAAAAGAGATCTCACATATAACATAAGAGGAAATTAGTTAGGAAATAATTGATGTAACAAAGAATACATGTAGAATTCCGAAAATGCAGATTGGTCTTACACAACTGATAGCTGGTGCAGAGGAAAGACAATAAACAATTACAGAAAACCCAAATTCATTCGTTATAGTAGTGGTCGTACTAAAGTATAACGAAGCACATCAATTATGAATATGAATTGAAATGAAAAAATGAGATACAGAGAAGCAAACTTGTAATACAGAAGTGATGGAATTGAGAATCTCCAGATCTGCTTGTATTAACTCACAATGTAAAAACTCTATTACAAAACGACTCAAAAACATCCAGCCTTCTTTATTTGTTTCTAGGATATATTTATACAATTGTTACAAAACGGATAGAATCTCAACAGTCGCAAAATTTTGGTTATGACCGAGCAGAGAGAAATTGCTCCATTTCGCCTACTCTGTCTTCACTTGGTGCCAGGTGTTTGCCGTCGTGCAGACTCGGTGCAGGTGATGCATCTTTCCACTAGCTGGGATATGAACCGTGATGGTTCTGCTTGACAGCTGGCCTCGACGAAGTAACATTCTTGAGCTAATTTCTGCAACTTGTCTTCCATTTGTGAGGCGATGATGTCGAGGGAACTTAATTGCGCACTGGGTTTGATCATGTACTTATCAACTTGGACTATGTCCACCATATTCATCTGAGAGATGTCAGCCAAATCTCTTTCTTCCTTATCTTTAGATCAAGTGAGATCTATTCCACATTCATTTGCATCAATGCTTCAACATCGCCTCCACTGTCAATGCCCAACAACTCGCCGTCTATAGAATTAAAATCTTCTTCGAGGGAGTTGGTTACCTTTTGGGTTTGTTCCTTGCCCAAGGAGATGTTGTGCTCCCAGTCCTTCAACAAAATATTCCCCCGGGTTTGCTCCGAAGTGGTGAACCTGGGAGTACTCGCCGAAACCCAGTTGTTCGTGGCTATTACTGCTTCCTGGAAGGCTACCCGAGCCGTTCCTGCATCCCTTTCTCTGGCCGATAGGTTCTCGGAAACCTGATTTATCAACAAACAGTTTTCCCGGATCGTTCCCACCTTGGCGAGCAAATTCTGCTGTGCCGAAAAGATTCTACTCTGAATCTCGCTAGCTTGGGATTTAAATATTTCGATGTCTATCGCTCTGCTCTCGACGATCTCTACCCGAACCTGCAACTGTTCAATCAGATTACTCTGTTGGCTCGCCTGTGCTTGACCATCTCGGACCACCAACTGTGTTTTCTCAAGCTTGGCCTTGAGCACCTCTATCTCATTTTTGTCGGCCACTCTGGCCTGTTCTATTTCTACGCTTTCCTGACCTTTAGCATTCTCAGCGACTGTGGCCAATCTGGCTTCAAGAGTCCTGATTAGTCGATTTTTTCTTTTGAGTTGGTTCTTCAAAAGTCTGACTGAGAATTGATTTGACGAAGCATACACTCCCAACGTTCCTACGATTTTAGTGGCAAATTGGTCGCTTTTCTTATCTTTTCCATCGGTCATGATTTTATATTTTTTTGCAGTATACCCTCCTTCTTGATAGAACTCTCTTTTCACTACAACTTTCCTCTTCTTATCAAAGAAAAACTCATTCGGAGGGAGTTCTTCTGCTCTTATGGGCCTCAGTTCTTCATTAAATATCCATCCCTCGCCGACATTTCCCTATGTCGAATGAAAGGGTGTGACCGAGGTGATGGGTTCTCCGTTTTGTTTTGCCGATTCTCCTGGAGTATCGACAGGATTCTGCTTCTTTGGCAGTCTTGGAGTTTTTATCTCGGTCTCCGCATTCTGTTTCCTTGGCGGGTCTAGAGTCTTCACCTCTGCTTCGGGATTCCTCGTTTGTTCCTCCTCGTCTTGGTGTTTTCCAAGGTCAGGAGTTGCGTCTTCAGAACCTTCAGCATCCTTCTGTTTCGTCTTGAAAACACCTGGACTCCCACCTCGCAACACAACGGGGAGAAAACTTCGTCTATGTTCCTAGAATCTTAATACAACGACTGTGTCTTCGGGTTCTAAGGATTGGATCCGGGCTAGAACTTCTTCATAAGACCTTGCACCTCGAAAAACGTCATCCGGGGGTGAATTCTCATGCTCAAATCTCTTGAGCCCACAATTAGCTAAATGGTTGCTCACAACCCTCTGTGGATCATGTTTCTTATATTCGATGGAGACCAAACTTAGGTCTTCCAAGGCTGCAGCCTCGACTTTGGCATGCCTGAAATCTAATAAAGAATAAGAATTAAGCCGAATGGGAAAAGACGACCATACCTTCTTTGAGTACCCTTTGAGTTCTTTACTCACCCCGCCAATTACCGTCTGCCGGGCGACCTCGCGACAAGCCAGCTTGTCAGGAATGAACAATGGCAATGCATGAGGGGGAACAAAAGCCCCGAAAACTGTGAAGTACGAAAACTCTACCTCCACGTACCAGTCCGCTATGCTACTCAGATTTGTTGCAATGCTGCCCGAGATACGAGGTAGTGGGTGGCCAAAAACGACGATATGCAGGGGCACCATCACCCAATTAAAAATTTTATATGTGAACTTTTCTGCTTTGTTTTCCCATAGCTTTTCATGGTATACATGTATGGGTTTGTCTTCGACCAGAGTCCAACCCCAGCTCATTAATGGAAATGGTGTCATAGAAAAGACCGCGTCCATAATATACGCGGACATGAAGAATGATGATGCCTTCCCACTTTCCCTCTGCTCTCGATACTCTGTGACCCGATTGGCCAAGCTATCCGAAAGCATCCTCGCCCAGTTAAAAGAGCAACCTTCTGTGACCCGAAACACCAGAGGCACCCACGCAAGGTAAAAATGCGATGTGTCCTCTCTCCCATATAACTGGAAAGCCATCATGGCCACATATTTATATTGCGGTTGCAACGAGGCGATTGAATAAATGAGTTGGTCATTAGCTCTGAATTTCACGGTGCATAGAACCCAATCCTTTATCAAACTGGACATGTTTTTATCATACTGAGTGCACTCCTTCTCCTTGAATTCCTCCAGGAACTCAGTGCCATATGTGTATTCGGACGTCGCAGGTAGCTTGTACATGGTTTGCATATGCTCAAGCCTAAAAGTCCCTATAGTGACTCCCTGCTCATTCATGATAGTCCTGGTCGGTACGTCTACATGATCCAGCGCCCATCGAACCATGTCATAATAAGGAAGCAACCGTGGCCGGGCTGCTACTCTGTGCATTTCGGATTGGACGACTATTTTGTATTTGGTGTTTAGATCATCTTTTTCATTGCCGTTGGAGTCATCTGAATAATCCACCAATTCAGATTGCAGAATGTCTGAAACAAATGATCAGTTAGGAACCAAGTCAACACTTCGGGGTGAAGTATCAGAGACAATATTTGAGCCTTGTCCTGTAACCTCGACATTCACCTTTTCTGCTTTCCGCGGAGCCATTGCTGAAGCTTGCGTTTTAGCTCTTCTACGATAGAACTGCGTATACATGCAGAAGTTAGTTTACTCAGAAATGGCGAGCTCTGCGTGCTATGAAAAATGCATAATGAAATGCAACTCTTCCATATATTTGAAAAAACTGTACCTTTCAAAACAAGCCCGTCCAATCATATTTAGAATTAAATTTTCGCCGTAAAAACCGATCTTATATCCACAGATTTACCCTGTTTCCCATTAATGTCATAAATTTCTGACGGTTTAACAGTCAGTTGGAGTATGGAGAGAAAAGGTTTCCTCGGGAAACGTGCAAACCTCGAGACGCGGGATATATCTTGCTTTAACTTAATTAATCCAATCTTGACAATGTTAATCAATTTCTTGCTATTCGTTATATCATGGATTTTCTTTTAACATTTTGAGTCTCCAACTCCTGAGATCACGAGGACCAAATTTGGTTTAATTAAAGGTAATCACGATTTGAGGCATAATTAATTTTATAATTGTTTTATTTGCCGTATCACAACTCGGAACTTCGAAGATAAGTTTCTGGGAGATTTATATGCCGAGTTGCGAAATCGCGAGACTGCGATAACAAGGCTTAATTAAGGGGAAGGTAATCTTGGATTAAGTGATTAATTAATCATGTTATAATTACATCGCGACTTCGTGAGTCGGGGTTTTAGACGCCGTAACTTTCGAAAATGACAGTGCCGAGTGGCGAAACGCCGAGAACAAATCTTAACCACGGTTATCTTTTTTGCCTTTAATCCTTGACCAGGGTTATCCCGAAAGGACCTCGTGTTCTCAGCTCTCAGGGATGTAAAAATAAAAATTTGGGTTTGGCGAACACCGAGGCGCGAAACCCCGATGACGTCTAAACATGAGTTAAAAAATCTACCCTAGTCACTGTCTTGAGTGAGAGCTTAAAACGACTTTTCCGTTTCGTGATTCGAGATGTGTGAATTCATGAGTTATAGTATCCGACCTGCGAGATCCCGAAGTAGAACCAAAAGAGGGAACATTCTTACGAAATGTAGGACTTGTTTTGAGGGTAGGAAAATTTTAGCTGCTTGCGTGCTCAAGCTCTTAGAGATTATTGATCTCTCAGAGGGGCAAAGAGAACCATCTTATGATTTCCAGCATCGAAACGAAAATTGTGACGGGTTAAAAAATAAGGGCGGCTCCAACATAGGCTCCAACTAGGGATCCCGCCTTCCTGTGAGGTAGGAAGAACAGTAGACCACGTGCCAATATTGGGTAAATGGAGTCAAAAACTCAATCAGGCGAAAAATTCCAAGGAAAAAGGATCGAAAGGGGGAAAAGACTCCGCTCTTCACCTCGAGAAGTTTTTCGAAATCAGATACTCTTTTCAAACACAACTGTAGTCCCTTTCACAATTTTCAATTTCCCACTACTAACTTTAGGTATGTTGTAAGACAATAGAAACGACCCTAGGAGACCCAACAGATCTTGTGGCTCTCGGCTTGCATCAAAGGAATGAGATTATATGTTTTTTAATCGGGAAGTCCCGTCTGAATTTGGGATGTGAATCAGGTTTTTAGAAAGCATTGGTTACCAGAGTAGAGTGATATTCATGTATACCAGCCTTATAGATATGTCAGACATTGCTTCACTGCCAGCGAGCCTGTTCAGTACCCCGGTGAAGTTATCTGGTCCCTTTTACTGAATTTCCTTTCACCACTTCGGAAAATATTTATGCATTTAGATGCTGAGACGAGGGAAATCATTTCTGAATTTCCTTTCATCATCTCCCTGGACTAGGTGGGGGCAATCATTTCTGAATTTCCTTTCACCACTTGTCTTATAGTTATTTTTTGAGTGCGAAGATGGGGGTAATCAGTTTGTATCAGGGCTGATATCTGTGTAATATTTTGCATCAAAGGTCTGTCAACTTACTTTGATTACTTGGTACCAAGCTTCCCTTGACCCTCACAACACCTTCGTTCTTAGGGAGAAAAGGAAAATAATTTTTTAAGGGCCATCCCGTTTGAGCAAGCTTTGATTCTTCCGATGCTGTTGAAAAACCTAGGAAAGTTAGGATCACTCTAAACGTTCCTTCACTTAGCAGGAGATCAAGTAGTTGTGAAGACCTTCTTTCCTATCAAGATATGTTTCGAAACCCACGAGGTTTAAAATGAAAAACTTTTATCCCTTCGCAATGACTCAGGAAGATGTTGACTTGATAAAAATTAGACCCGAAGATAGACAGGATACAAGGCAGCGATTCATTGACTGAAAATACAGAAGGTCAAAACAGTTCGAGACTGGCTCTTGTAGATATCTTTGGGGACAGTTATTTTTGACTGACTGTTTTTAGATTTAGTGTATCATTCAAATAATTTTAAATCAAAGGTTATCAAGTCATGCAATAATCCTGTTATCTAACACTTTAGCCGATATTGTAGTTTGAATGACATTACCTTGGTTTACTTTAACAGTCTTTCATAACATGTGTATTGAGAAAGCTCACCTTTGCCTTTTCTTTTCACTTTCTTTGTGCACTATGAAGCTACTTTTAGATATCACCTGTTTCATGCTGATTTATTCCTGACACCGCCTTGCGAATTACTCTTCTCGCTAGCTTTGCAAGCAACTGAATCTTGTAAAAAGAAAATACGAACTTTATTCGAAATATGTCTAAAAATTATGAACAACAGAAAACAGAAAGTCAGAGGGTAATAAAAATGCATGTATGTACACAAATTTTATTTTATTTTATTTTATTATATATATATATATATATATATATATATATATTGAAAAAATGGCGACTGTTATGTCATGTAATGTTTCAGATATTTCTCGTTGACAGGGGCGTTGAGGACTTCTCCGTCGATCTTTTCCAACAGGAAGAAATTTTTTCCCTCCGGAGCGGAGACCCTGAATGGCCCATACCAGAGGTGGTCAAATTTACCATGCTTCTCAGCTTCCTCTTTTCTTGCATCCCATCTTAGTACTAAGTCACCTGGAAGGAATTCCCTATCTTTTCCCTTGAGATCGAACAATGCTTTCATCTCATCCTGGTACTTCTGCATTTTCTTCATCGACTTCAACCCTATGCTGTTGAACCTCGATCAACTGGTTAATTCTCCTGGTTACATGATTGGGTTCTTCGTTTTGATCCTGCCATAACTTCATAACTGGCAGTGCTAGGTTTATAGGTAGGACCACCTCTGTCCCATAGGCCTTTTGAAACAGTGAAATACTGATAGACCTTTTAGTGCTGATGCGGTTTTCCCATAATGCGTATTTCAAGTGGACATGCCAAGACCTTTTATTTTCATCCAGTACTTTTTTGATTATGTTCACCAGGATTTTGTTAGATGATTCGGCCAATTCGTTCCCCTGGGGGTAATATGCAGTGGAATGGACGAGAATGATATTATACTTTTGAAATAAGCTGATCATAGCCATAGATTTGAAGGCCTGGGCATCATCGGTAACTATCTTTCGAGGACACCCGAATCTTGACAAGATATTGTTTTCCAAGAAATCGATCACCACCAAGTCTGTTGCCTTTTTGGTTGGAATGGCTTCCACCCACTTAGTAAAATAATCCGTAGCTGTTAAGATCCACTTATGCTGAGCATTGAAATGAGGATTAATTTCCCCTATGAAGTCTAGACCCCATTGTTGAAATGGAGCTTTAGTTTTGACTGGAACGAGTGGCAGTGCAGGGAGTTTCTGTTTACTAGCGAATATTTGACAAGGGTTGAATGCATGTACTTTGGCATTGACGTCTGAAAATAGTTTCGGCCAATAGTACCCGACCCTCAAAATCTTATAGGCTATGGATCTCCATGCATGGTGTCCCCCACAGACTCCTTCATGAAATTCCTCTATAACCCGTGGAGTTTCTGACTCAACCAAACAGACTAGTAGGAACCCGAGTGGATCCTTCCAGTATAGTTGATTTTCGGTGATGAAATATTTTATAGCATGGAGTTTTAAGGTTCTGCACTTGGCTGGTGATAGTTCATTCAGGCATTTCAGGTTTAACAAGTAGAACACTATGTCTTTATACCATCCTGACGATATGAAATTTTCCTCGACCTTACTTGGATCTGTTTGGTCATCCGGCTCGTGCAGGTGTGTGTCTCCATCCTCTTCTTGTAGGAAATTAATATCAAGAGCTCTAAGATTTGACTCAACCAAGAGTTTGGCCAGACCCTGCCCCTTTATCAATTTATTCGGCTTGACTTCCAGATCGAATTCTTGTATTTTAGCGAGCCATCGCCCTCTTTTTTCGTCACTGTCCGACTGTACCAATATGTGTTTTACAGAACTGGTAGGCACATACGCGATTATTTTTGAATGTAGCACGTAGTTTCTAAATGCTTTCAATGCTTTTACCATTGCGTATGCTTGTTTTTCCATTATGTCATATTTCAGTTCTGCATCTCTGAGGCTTTTGCTAAAAAACGCTATCGGTTGTTTGAACCCCTCTTCATTCTTATGCAAGAGTACCGCGGCGATGGTATGCTCAGAAGCAAAAGAGAAGATGAGAAAATATTTTAGATAATCCAGACTTGCTAACACAGGTGCCTTGCTTATAACTCTTTTTATATGCGCGAACGATGCCCTGGCCTCGGTGGTCCAATTTACCCCGCTGTCCTTCTTCAACATTCCTGTAATCAGTTTGACAATCTCAGCGAAATTGGGAATGAACCTTCGTAGAAAATTTATCTTTCCTAAGAATGATTGAATTTCTCTTATATTTCTCGGGATAGTGATAGTATCTATTGCTTCAATCCTCTTAGGATCAATCCCGATTCCTTTCTTAGATACAACATGGCCCAGAAGATTACCTTCCCGCATAGAGAAATGTGATTTCTTTGGGTTCAGGGATAGGCCAAACCTGCGACACTTTTCGAAAGTTTGTTTTAGATGCATCAAATGTTCTTTGTCAGTTTTAGAAAAAACTGTCAGGTCTTCGAGGTAAATAACTACGAACTTGTCTCTTTCGCCCACGAAAGCGATGTCCATAGCTCACTGGAAAGTGGCCCCTGCATTCATCAAACCAAAAGGCATTTTTTCATACATGAAAGTACCCCAGGGCGTGGTGAAAGCAGTTTTTTCCTTGTCTTGTTCATTCATAGCGATCTGATTATAACCAGAGAAACCATCTATCATAGACATTCGATTAGCTCCAACAACCTTTTCTAAAACATGGTCCATCTTGGACAGCGGGTAATTATCTTTAAGAGACGACTTGTTTAAGTTTTGGAAATCCACACACAGTCTGATTTCCCCGTTCTTTTTCCTGACTGGGACTAGGTTAGCTACCCAGTCCGAGTATCTCAAAGGCATGATTATTTTCGCGTCCAAGAGTTTTTTAACTTCCTTTTCTATCACGGGTAACAAAATGGGGTTAATTTGCCTAAGCTTTTGCCTAAATAGTTTGAACCCAGGCTTCAAAGGTATCTTGTGATCAATAATGGAAGTGTCATACGTTTTCAATTCATCATAGGACCAGGCGAAAACATCTTTATATTGTCTGAGTAAGTCTTTATACTTAACTTTCTCTTTGGGAGGGAAGAACTTCGATATCTTTACCATCTGGGGTTCCTTTTCGGTTCCTAAATCACAATCCTCCACTTCTTCTGGTTGGGGCTGCAAAGTGGACTTTACAAGTACATCGTTCTGATCAAAAAGTCTTTCCAAAGGAATTAATCCTTTGGGGATCTGATTGCTTTTAAGGACCATCATACGATGATCCGCAATTTTTTCTCGGAAGATTTCAGGTTCCTCTCCTTCTTGCATGATCCACATCGAGTCGTTCTGATTTTCTTAGTCAGCATGAGTTTCAGAGAATTCGTCTGCTGCTGTAAGGAATTTCTTAATTTGTTCATCATATTCAAAGACTTGCCAGTGTCAGATATTATCTGGTATGGAGGGTTTGTATTTGATTTCAATGTGATACTTTAGTTTGAAGGTCATGGGAGGAGAGAAGGTTGAAGCTGCCTTTGCCAATGCATCAGCATGCAGATTCTTTGCGCGGGGGATAAAATGGATATTTATGGATGTGAATTTTTTTTCCATGAGATCCCAAGAACAATTTCTATACGCTCTTAGTCTGGGATGCCTGGCTAGGTACTGTCGGTTTACTTGTTTTACTATTAATTCTGCATCACCATATACCTCTAAGTTTTTTATATTTAGCTTTTTGGCAGCCTCTAATCCTAAGATCAATGCTTCATACTCGCATACGTTATTTGTGTAATCTATGTCCCACTGCAAACGATAGGAGAAAGGAACAATGAACTTACCTTCAGGTGCCACCAAAAGAACTCCAGCACCTGCCCCTTCAGAAGACGAAGCACCGTCAAAATACATTTTCCAGACACCAGTATTACACAGATCTTCTGTCATGGGGTTTGACTCTTCTTTCTTTGTATCGATTTCCTCTAGGAAACCATCCAGACCATCATCAAAAGACAAGATGCAATTTCCCAGATCTTGGTCTGCAATGTAAATAGGGAAGTTATGCGGGTTTTGAGGGTCACTGACCGTATATGCTAATCTTGTTTCTCTGTATAAATGAGTGAACTGACCACCGAACACAAGGATTGTGGCATAAGTCATGTCTAACTAAAGATAACCCCCCAACTTGGCTCCCCATGACCTAGATAACAACATGCCATACTTAGGGGGAATATCGACGATAACCACATCCATCAGGATACTCTTAACCGGGAGCTGTGCCAGGTTGACTACCAGATCCTTTATCATCCCCATGCATTTAACCTTCCTCGAATCAAAAGAGTATAGATTTCCATAAGGTCTTGTGATCTGGAGACCCAACTTCTCCATTATAATCTTGGGCATAACATTATGGGAAGCTCCAGAGTCTAACATACAATTATGGAGCAAACGGTCATATACGTTCAGGGTGATATAAAAGAGAGCGATGTTGTCTTTGGACCCTTCAAAATAGGGACCAAAAGTGATGTTAGGTCTATCATCTTCCAAGTTTATGACATCGGACTGGATTTCTAGCTCAGAGACACCTATCATTTTGGTAATTTGTTTGCGATAAACAGGGTTTTTCGCTAATTCCACCAAAGGGATTGGTATCTTAATTTTGTTTAACTCATTTTCAAAACTAAAAGCTTCGCTCACCTTGTCTGTTTCTCCGGTTGAGACTTTCGAATTCTTCCTTTATGACTTACTTGTTTGGACAGATTTATCATTCATGGTCCTAGTTGAAGACGTAGCTTTATTTATGGGTTCGATTGGCTGTGTTGGAGTTCCAACTTTTTCCACCTCGGACTCTTGAGTGCTTACTTTTCTAGTTTTGTTGTTGGGTAATGGGGTCTCGTCCGAAGGAGGCTCATAAGCTTGGCCTCTTTGAAGGATTTTCTTGGGTTGAGTCGCAGAGGTGGGCTTATTCTTAGACCTTAGATTGTACTTTGGTTGAAAATCAACCATCATTATCTCAGTTTCTGATTGAGATTCACAGATATCGGTATGATCAACCTCCTCACTCTCTTTCGATGACTTTGGCGTATTTAGAGACTTTTCGTAGTCTTCACGAGTCAGATATGGTTGACTATAGTCATCACTGAAGTTTGTGACATCATTATCTGAATCCTCGAAGTCTTGAAAGTCGTTAACTCCTATAAAATTTTCATTCTTCAAGGGAGATTGTATTTTTTGATCCTCCTTTTTTATTTGTCTTTGTTGATTAGGAGGGTTTTGATTTTTCCTGAAATCTTTTTTGGGGTAAGAGTTAGCCTTGGCATGTTCGAGTTCCATCCAGGATATTTTATTTGACAACTCTTTAATCACTCTAGCCATATCGTCCACCCTATCGTCTGAGGATCTATTGGACCCTGAAGGGCCAGCCTATTCTCTAAAGTGTTTGGTCTATCGGTTTCCAGTCTCTACTCTAGCCTTAAGTTTACTCGAAGCCATCATATTAGATTATATCGCTACCGCATCATCCTGCATACAGTTTAAGGTGGCTCCCATTCGCTCTCGCAAAAGTAGTGCGAAATCCGGCTCGAAAGCTCCGACGAAGGTCACTTTGGCCGCAGGTTGAGATGGTTTGACTTCAACTGGGATTTTATTATACAGTTTGTTGAATCTCAGAATGAATTCCATGAGTGTTTCTGAGTTCTTTTTCTTCAAAGACCCAAATTCAGTTAGATAATAGAGATGGTCTTTTCGCTCGCCCCATTGTCTGAGGAAAGCATCTTCCAAAGCATCATATGACGGGATAGAAGCTGCGGGTAGGCTCCGAAACCAAGTTCGGACCTGACCTTCAAAAGTTTGGACAAGGAGTCTCAAATATACATCCTCGTGCTCGATATCATAGAGATCTATGAATTGGTCGAAAAAATTAATATGTTCAGCAGCGGTCAGATCTCCCTCCCTGGTGAATTTCGGTAAATTCTTTATATAGTTTTCTGTAAGATCGTGTAGGGGGACGGGTAATACTAATGGGGCATATCTGGCTGTGACTTTCGTGAAAACTCTGGGAGGGGGGGCAGACCCTTGACCTCCAACTCCTCCTAGAGGGATGCCTCCACCTCCTCCTAGAGGGACACCTCCCCCTCCTCCTCCGATAAACTCTCCACCTCCTCCAATAAACCCTCCACCTCCTCCTCCGACCGCTGCCATCGTTGTTTGTGGGGAGTTATACAGGGGGTTTTTGAAAATAAAAAGGGAATATTTATTTTCTTCGGGAAGAGGAAAGTCTAGTGAGGAAGGATAAGGAACGCGAAGATTGAGCGAAGTTGAGGGTTCAGAAGGACTCTCAGCCTTCAGTGATGGGATTTCAAGTTGGTAAACTGCAACGGTTGGATTAAAAGAGCCTCTCGCCTTTAGAATTTTTTCGGGATCGGTAACAGGAGTAATTTGCTCACCATCTGGGTTTTGTCTGGTATTCCTTCGAACGAATGCCATCGTATTTCTTCGTGGAGTCACCAAGTGAAAGATAAAAAGCCTTAAAAGGTGTGTAATCTTTGTTCATTATCAAAGGGTAACACTTTCAATGAAAAACAATTGTCGTTTTCCCAGGGAAAAAGATTTCGTAACTTTGGTCCCCGACAATGGCGCCAGAAAGATGTTGTTCCTGAGTCTGTACTTAAGGCTTGAAAGTACAGTGTCAAGGCATCCGAAAGTGGGTAATAGGTGTGGAATAAGGAAGAGTAAACCTTCGGTAAGGGAAACTAGGGAAGATTTCTATGTTGGCGATGTCTAGCTTCCAACTTTTCCTGGGTAGTTATGTCTTGTTCAATGGCTGTCCATGATCGTTCAAGTTCAGCCCGGTTATTTGTCATTTTGAGAATAGTGTCGAAGGGGTTTAAGGAAATGTGTGTTTGATTCAGTAGTCCGGGGTCAACGTTAGGTTGGGTTGGTACAGGAACTGTCATGAAGGAACATGAAAGGTAGAAAAGACTTTTAAAAGCGATTAAGTGTTGTCTCAGTTGGTCACATAAAGAGGACTTATGATTGCAGAAATAGCAAGTGGATGCAAATATAAGGCTCGTTCCCATAACTGTATTATATTTTAATAAAAGGTGTGAAGTGAGAGAAAAACATTTAGCTGTATATTACGCGAGGCTCCTGTCGAAAAGAGATCTCACATATAACAGAAGAGGAAATTAGTTAGGAAATAACTGATGTAATAAAGAATACATGTAGAATTCTGAAAATGCAGATTGGTCTTACACAGCTGATAGCTGGTGCAGATGAAAGACAATAAACAATTACAGAAAACCCAAATTCATTCGTTATAGTAGTGGTCGTACTAAAGTATAACGAAACACATCAATTATGAATATGAATTGAAATGAAAAAATGAGATACAAAGAAGCAAACTTGTAATACAGAAGTGACGGAATTGAGAATCTCCAGATCTGCTTGTATTAACTCACAATGTAAAAACTCTATTACAAAAGGACTCAAAAACATCCAGCCTTCTTTATTTGTTTCTAGGATATATTTATACAATTTTTACAAAACGGATAGAATCTCAACAGTCACAAAATTTCGTTTATGACCGAGCAGAGAGAAATCGCTCCATTTCGCCTACTCCGTCTTCACTTGGTGCTAGGTGTTTTCCATTGCGCAGAATCAGTGCAGGCGATGCATATTTCCACTAGCTGGGATATGAGCCATGATGGTTCTGCTTGACAACTGGCCTCGACAAGGTAACATTCTCGGGCTAATTGCTGCAACTTGTCTTCCATTTGTGAGGTGATGATGTCGAGGGAACTTAGTTGCGCGCTGGGTTTGATCATGTACTTATAAACTTGGACTATGTCCACCATATTCATCTGAGAGATGTCATCCAAATCTCTTTCTTCCTTATCTTTCAGATCAAGTGAGATCTGTTCCACATTCAGTTGCATCAATGCTTCAACATCGCCTCCGATGTCAATGCCCAACAGCTCGCCGCCTATAGAATTAAAATCTTCTTCGAGGGAGTTGGTTACCTTTTGGGTTTGTTCCTTTCCCAAGGAGATGTTGTGCTCCCATTCCTTCAACAGAATATTCCCCCGGGTTTGCTCTGAAGTGGTGAACCTGGGAGTACCCGCCGAAACCCGGTTGTTCGTGGTTATTACTGCTTCCTGGAAGGTGACCCAAGCCGCTCCTGCATCCCTTTCTCTGGCCGATAGGTTCTCGAAAACCTGATTTATCAACAGACAGTTTTCCCGGATCGTTCCCACCTTGGCGAGCAAATTCTGCTGTGCCGAAAAGATTCTGCTCTGAATCTCGCTAGCTTGGGATTTAAATATTTCGATGTGTATCGCTCTTCTCTCGACGATCTCTACCCGAGCCTGCAACTATTCAATCAGACTCCTTTGTTGGCTCGCCTGCGCTTGACCATCTCAGAACACCAACTGTGTTTTCTCAAGCTTGGCCTTGAGCACCTCTATCTCATTTTTTTCGGCCACTCTGGCCTGTTCTATTTCTACGTTTGCCTGACCTTTAACATTCTCAACGGTTGTGGCCAATCTGACTTCAAGAGTCCTGATTAGTCGATTTTTTATTTTGAGTTGGTTCTTCAAAAGTCCGACTGAGAATTGATTTGCCGAAGCATACGCTCCCAACGTTCCTGCGATTTCAGTGGTGAATTGGTCGGTTTTCTTATCTTTTCCATCGATCATGATTTTATATTTTTTCACAGTAGACCCTCCTTCTTGATAAAACTCTCTTTTCACTACATCTTTCCTCTTCTTATCAAAGAAAAACTCATTCGGAGGGAGTTCTTATGCTCTTACGGGCCTCAGTTCTTCATTAAATATCCATCCCTCACTGACATTTCCCTGTGTCGACTGCAAGGGTGTGACCGAGGTGATGGGTTCTATGATTTGTTTTGCCGATTCTCCTAGAGTATCGACATGATTCTGCTTCTTTGGCGGTCTTGGAGTTTTTATCTCGGTCTCCGGATTCTGTTTCCTTGGCGGGTCCGGAGTCTTCACCTCCGCTTTGGGATTCCTCTTTTGTTCCTCCTCGTCCTGGTGTTTTCCAAGGTCAGGAGTTGCGTCTTCAGAACCTTCAGAATCCTTCTGTTTCATCTTGGAAACACCTAGACTCCCACCTCGCAACACAGTGGGGAGACAACTTCATCTATGTTCTTGGAATCTTAATACATCGGCTGTGTCTTCGGGTGCTAAGGATTGGATCCTGGCTAGAACTTCTTCATAAGACCTTGCCCCTCGAAAAACGTCATCCGGGGGTGAATTCTCATGCTCAAATCTCTTGAGCCCATAATTAGCTAAATGGTTGCTCACAACCCTCTGTGGATCATGTTTCTTATATTTTATGGAGACCAAACTTAGGTCTTCCAGGGATACATCCTCGGCTTTGGCATGCCCAAAATCTAATAAAGAATAAGAATTAAGTCGAATGGGAAAAGACGACCATACCTTCTTTGAGTACCCTTTGAGTTCTTTACTCACCCCGCCAATTACCGTCTGTCGGGTGACCTCGCGACAAGCCAGCTTGTCAGGAATGAACAATGGCAATGCATGAGGGGGAACAGAAGCCCTGAAAACTCTGAAGTATGAAAAATCTGCCTCCACGTACCAGTCCTCTATGCTACTCAGATTTGTTGCAATGTTGTCCGAGATACGAGGTGGTGGGTGGCCAAAAACAGAGATATGCAGGGGCACCATCACCTAGTTAAAAATTTCATATGTGAACTTTTCTTCTTTGTTTTCCCATAGCTTTTCATGGTATACATGTATGGGTTTGTCTTCAACCGGAGTCCAGCCCCAGCTCATTAATGGAAACGGTGTCATAGAACAGACTGCATCCATAATATACGTGGACATGAAGAACGATGACGCCTTCCCACTCTCCCTCTGCTCCCGATACTCTGTGACCTAATTGGCCAAGCTATCCGAAAGCATCCTTGCCCAGTTAAAAGAGAAACCTTCTGCGACCCGAAACATCAGAGCCACCCACGCAAGGTAAAAATGCGATGTGTCCTCTCTCCCATATAACCGGCAAGCCATCATGGCGACATATTTATACTGTAGTTGCAACGAGGCGATTGAATAAATGCCTTGGTCATTAGCTCTGAATTTCGCGGTGCACGAAACCCAATCCTTTATCAAACCGGACATGGTTTTATCATACTGAGTGCACTCCTTCTCCTTGAATTCCTCCAGGAACTCAGCGCCATATGTGTACTCAGACGTCCCAGGTAGCTTGTACATTGTTTGCATATGCTCAGGCCTAAAAGTCCCTATATTGACTCCCTGCTCATTCATTATAGTCCTGGTCGGTACGTCTACATGATCCAACGCCCATCAGACCATGTCATAATAAGGAAGCAACCGTGGCCGGGCTGCTACTCTGTGTATTTCGGAATGGACGACTATTTTGTATTTGGTGTTTAGATCATCTTTTTCGTTGCCGTCAGAGTCGTTTGAATAATCCACCAATTCAGATTGCAGAATGTCTGAAACAAATGACCAGTGAGGAACCAAGTCGACACTTCGGGGCGAAGTATCAGAGACAGTATCTGAGCCTTGTCCTATAACCTCGACATTCGCCTTTGCTACTTTCCGCGGAGCCATTGCTGAAGCTTGCGTTTTAGCTCTTCTACGATAGAACTGCGTATACATGCAGAAGTTAGTTTACTCAGAAATGACGAGCTCTGCTTGCTATGAAAAATGCATAATGAAACACAACTCTTCCATATATTTTAAAAAACTGTACCTTTCAAAGCAAGCCCGTCCAATCATATTTAGAATTAAATTTTCGCCGTAAAAACCGATCTTATATCCATAGATTTACCCTGTTTCCCATTAATGTCATAAATTTCTGATGGTTTAACAGTCAGTTGGAGTATGGAGAGAAAATGTTTCCTCGGGAAACGTGCAAACCTCAAGACGCGGGATATATCTTGCTTTAACTTAATTAATCCAATCTTGCCAACGTTAATCAATTTATCGCTATTCGTTATATCATGGATTTTCTTTTAACATTTTGAGTCTCCAACTCCCGAGATCGCGAGGACCGAATTTGGTTTAATTAAAGGTAATCGCGATTTGAGTCATAATTAATTTTATAATCGTTTTATTCGCCGTATCGCAACTCAGAACTTTGAAGATAAGTTTATGGGAGATTTATATGCCGAGTTGCGAAACCGCGAGACTGAGATAACAAGGATTAATTAAGGGGAAGGTAATCTTGGATTAAGTGATTAATTAATCATGTTATAATTACATCGCAACTTTGTGAGTCGGGGTTTTAGATGCCGTAACTTTCTAAAATGATAGTGCCGAGTGGCGAAACGCCGAGAAAAAATCTTAACCACGGTTAGATTTTTTTCCTTTAATCCTTGACCAGGGTTATCCCGAAAGGACCTCGTGTTCTCGGCTCTCGAGGCTGTAAAAATAAAAATTTGGGTTTGGTGAACGCCGAGGTGCGAAACCTCGACGACGTCTAAACATGAGTTAAAAAATATACCCTAGTCACTGTCTTGAGTGAGAGCTTAAAACGACTTCACCGTTTCATGACTCGGGACGTGTGAATTCATGAGTTATAGTATCCGACTTGCGAGATCCCAAAGTAGAACCAAAAAAGGGAACATTCTTACGAAATGTAGGACTTGTTTTGAGGGTAGGAAAATTTTAGTTGCTTGCGTGCTCAAGCTCTTAGAGATCATCGATCTCTCGGAGGGGCAAAGAGAACCATCTTATGATTTCCAACATCGAAACGAAATTGTGATGGGTTAAAAAACAAGGGCGGCTCCAACAGATGGCAACACTCATGCTCCCCCTATCATCATGATCCCAATTTCTCTCCCCCTTTGACATCAATGGCAAAGGGTATGGATTTTCCCCCTGAGTTTAATGGCAAAAGGTAACCTTCTTCTTTGGGGCTGCTCCCCCTAAACATGTGGCACTCAATAATACTTCATCCTTGTTTTTGGTCTTTGGGACTTTTTCTTCGTTGGAATCCTTTTGTGTGGCTTCTGTATTCTCTCTCTTCTTCATGTCTAGGATGTATATGTTGTTCGGTCTTCTTGTTGCAGTTGCAACCAATATTCCTGAGTTATTTTCTCTGATTTTATATTTTCGGGAGTCAAATGTAAGAGTGTATCCTTGATCACACATTTTACTAACACTGAGTAGATTATGATTCAAGTATTCAACCAATAGAACATTGTTTGCTTTTAAATTTTTTCTTCCAAGCTCTACTACACCTTCTCCAAGTATTTTGGCAGATGAGTCATCTCCAAATGCAACATTGCCACCCTTTCTCTTCAAGATGATGAATTTGTCTTAATCCCCGGTCATGTGTGAAGAACATCCATGGTCTATGTACCATTCATCTTCTTCTTTACATTCTTCAGCGGTTAATACTATTCAAAAATCTTCATTGCTTGGAATCTCTTTCATTCTCCATACTGTGGTTGGCATAGAGACATCTTCATTCATATATCTGCAATCTCGTGCTTTGTGACCAAGATAATTTCATTTGTAGCATACAATATTTTTGTCCATCAATGGGTAAAATGAATTATAACTTCTGTTGACAAATCCATGATGATTTCCATATCTTCTATTTACACCATTCATGTTTCTTGCGTATTTGTTCTTTTCATTGATTCTGCAATTAATTGCCTTATGTCCAAAATTTTTGCAAGTATAACAATGATCAAGAAATAAATTTTGATACCTGGGAGTAAGTGGCCTTCTTTGTGATGTAGTCCATCTGGGTTCATGATCTACTCTTCTGTAGTTTCCTTCATATTGATTGAAGCTTCTTTGATTCCTAAAGGTAGGAGGTCTTCTTGGAAATTCATCTCTTTTGTAATCATTCCTTCTTTTTGGTATCCTGGTCCATTTCTCATCAACTGTCTGTGTAGCTCTTTCTTCAACCTTCTTGTTGGTATTTGCATCTTCTTTGTATGAAGTTTCACCCATGCATCCAAGATGTGTTAATTCTTTTGGCACTTGAGAGTTTCTTAAGCTCTTCCTCAATGATACAACTTCTTGTTCAAGTTTCTCACAGTCTTCTTCTTTCTTTATCATTTGGACCTTCTTTACTTCTGCTATTCTTCTTTCTTCTTCGAGTAGAGTTTTCAACGAAATGGTTTATTCTCTTAGTTTCTGAAAGTCTTCTAATTGTTTCTTTAAGATTACAACTGTCTTTTCATAACTACCCAATTCACTTCTTAGTTTTCTACGCATGTCTGTGAGCTTGCTATTTTCAATCTCAACATGCTTCAATTTTTTAAGATTCTCATCTTCTTGTTGAATAATTTCTACTTAATGATTTTCTTCTTCTTCATTGTCATCTCTTTCAATCCTTAGATGAGGAAATTCAAATTCAACATGTCCTACTCCTTCACAATTAAAGAAAAAGAACTGACCTCTATTTTCTTCTTTGAAATCTGAGATGTTGTAATATTCTTCAACTTCTTCTTCTTCTTCTGCTTCTTCCCTTTCATAAATTTCTTGTAGCTTGTCCCAAAGTTATTTTTCTGATGCACATGATCCCACCTTGGATTTCACTGAATCTGTCAATCCATCCAGAATGGTATCTATTACCAATTTGTTGTTCCTTTTTGCTTCCTTCTGAGCTGCAATCTTTGGTTTCTTCAAAGCATTGTATCTTGAAGAAACTGAGATCCAAACATCTTCCCCAAGAGCTTTCAAGTAAGTTTCCATTCTGTTTTTCCAGTATTCAAAATTGCTTCCATCAAATGGTGGAATCCCATTTGGAATGTTGCCTTCCATTTATGCATAGGATCTTCCTTCCAGTGGTTAAACTGTACTGAAGGTAACTCGCTCTGATTCCAATTGTTGATACTAAGAGGGGGGTGAATCAATATCAAGTACAATTTAAGACCTTTTTAAAATTATACTTAAACCATTCAATTATATCCAATGAGAAATGAACAATAGTATAAGAGTTACACCAATACACCACAATACACCATGCAAAATATATGAGAAATAATCAATAGTTATTGTTCAAGGGAAGTAATGACTTCCAAAGGTAGCTACAACTTCCAAATGTAAAGGGAGGGACAAACCTCCAAGAGGAAGATACAATCCTCCAATATCAAGATAGAGTTGAACTCTCCATCCTTTCCCCTTCCTTCCACTCAAGAATATATGAGAGATAATACAACTTTACATTAAATCATCACCATCAACCAATCATCACATAGAACCTGATAATGCTTCCTGAGACTTCTTCAATTTCTTCAATTCTTCCATTGTTGGAGTACTTTGATCCTGTAGATAATATTACTCAATGTATTCTCTGAAACTCCTCCAATTTTCACTCTAATCCTCCCCAAAAAGAGGTTATAGAAAGAATGGTAGACTTTATTCAACTCTGGTCTATTCAGAAGACCCAACTTGTACAACATGCCCCGTGCTCAATATTTAACATCCGATTCTGAAACTTGCACAAAATCAACTATAGTACGTACTATTTCCAATGGAAGTGGTCCCACTTCATTTGGATTCTGTATGAATAAGTTATGACTATTGTACCTGGAACACCTGCTTATTGACTAGCTTCAGGACTGGTCACAAACCCTATCTTCCACAGAGTGTATCTCCATAATTATAGCGAATCAAGAGCTGAAATTTTTACCAAAGGTACCTTGATATGTCTTCTCAATACCATAGTGATTTCACCATCTGAATCGTTCTAGAAATTGTTTTTATAGAAAAATGGTAAGATGACCTGAAAATAAGATACCTTAGAACACATCACCAAAAGACTTCATCCTCCCTTGAAATCATGCCTTCTTTTCTTCTTATTTCCTCTGAAATTGAACTTGTATCAAAATGAATGTATAATGATGTTTATTTATACCATTTATGTCACTTCATTTTAAGATTAGGGCCGACCTGACACTTTCTTATTTTGTAATTCTTTTCTTTAATTATCTTCAGGGCCTACATGTACTTTCTTCTTCAATTCACTTTGTCATCTTCAAAAATTTATTTCTCCTCAACCATGAGGATCCATGTGACATGCCATATACCACCGGAAATAGAATGCTGTATACTATCCATCCATGGGTGTTGTAAATGCATGTGCATTGTCCTTCATGTCCAAATACCTTTATCAATATTGCGGTCCAAAACCCATGACTAGGGTTGACATCAATGACAACAACCAATCTTCCAACATTGTGTCGAGATCATAAAATGTTTGATGTGCCTTTTGAATTAGGGAGTTTTGTTTATGTGGGATGATTAATTGCAATGATCATTTGAAGTTTTAAAAAAATCTCTTGTGTCTACCATACTATCAAGTCCTACCAAGTACAACCATGATTTTTTAGTATATCTTGCAACATCTGAATAAACCATTGACATGGTTTTGTTTTAGGAAGATGAGTCACATACAGAGAATGCTTTATTACCTAAGCAAAGGATTTACTAGATCAGAATTGAAATATACCCATGTGGAGAAGTTGTCCCTAGCGACAATGCATATTGTCTAGGAACTTTAACATTATGCTTTTCTTAAATGAATAATCATTATTTCCGATTCTAATCCCATGCAACATATCTTGACTTGATGAATAATTAGGGTTAGTATTCTAAATGGATTGTTATATTACAATATTTTAATTTGGAATTTGTGTCATCCAAGTCCAATAAGTCCTTGGCTTTTGTTGACTTGATGTCAAAGGTTCCCCGAGATTAAGAGAACCCTGTCATGAATGAATACTTGGTGGATGAACACTTATTCCACATTGCCTCTAATTATCCATGGTATGGGGATATACTTGTGTATCTCCAAACTCAGGGTTTTTCTTCTCACCTATCTTGTAACGAGCATTGGCATATTCATCACCAAGATAAGAAATACCTCATTATTGGTGACATTCTGCATCGTTGTGGGGTTGACTTGTTTTTTTGTTGGTTCTTAGTTCAAAATGAAGTTGATAAGGGATTAATTGATTGTCATGGTGGAGCATGTGATTATCATCTACTTGGGATGGATAAAACCTAGAAAAAATTGCATGGAGGATGCTTCTGGCTATCGATATTTAAAGATTGCATAGAAGTTGTCAAGAAGTGCCATCCTTGTTAGGTTTTTACTAAGAATATGGGTGTCCATCTTTCTCTACTACAATATGTAGTTACCATTGGTCACTTTTATAAGTGGGGAGTATATTTTAAGATGTGTTATACAACTTCTATTGATGGTCACAAGTATATCATTGTGGCCATAAACCGGTTCACTAAGTGGGTATAAGCCATGCCAAAATTTATGAATGATGGTAACAAAATGACTCTCTTCATATTAAATCATATTATTTCCAAGTTTGGTGTGCCCCAAGAAATTTTCACAGATCATGGTACACATTTCCATAAAAAAATGGTGAAAAAATAATCTTCTAAATTGGGATTCCACCAGGGGCATTCATTATCATACTATCCTTAGGCTACTAGTGAGGTATAAGTTGTTGAATTTTTTTTTCAAGACTATGTTTCATAGGAAAGTCAATAAGAACAAGTCCAAATAGCATTTGATGATTTTTATGGATCTTTTGGCATACTGGACCTCATCGAAAATTTCCTTGGGTTTCACCCCATTCTAATGTGTGCAGGGAGTGGAGGCAGTTCTCTAGATTGAGTGTGATATCCCTTTATTGAAATTAGTTGTCAAGATATTTCCTATTACCTCAGCCAAGTAGGAACACCTCATTTATTTGGAATTCCTTGATGAGCATATGCTATATGTAGCCATGACAAATGCGACACATAAGAAGAAGGTATAAGATCAATATGATAAGAACATTCATCATCAAGTATTTTAAAAAGGTGACTTAGTATTAAGATGATGGTAAGCTAGGGGCAGGTAAATTTGAACCAATGTGGCATAAGTTCCTTACATCACGAGGCATGATTTGTAGAAGAGATATTACGAGCACCATACACCAAAAAAAGGACCCATATGAATGAACCACACAATGGATTTTATCTAAAGTGGTATCATGCATAGGTATTAATGTCTTGTGATCCCCTTGTACATGCTGCATTTATGTATTTTCTTTTATCTTTATTTTTTTCTTGATATTTGGTTCATGCTTGATTGGTAGATGTCATCAGACACCCTTGTATATGTAGTATTCACTGATGGTTCTAGTATATTCATACATAACCTTACTTCCATGGTTTGGGTGATTTATTTTCCCACAAGTCAACTTTTGAAATCAAGAGGAATTCACCTTAGTCCTCTAACCAATAATGTTACCGAGTATAATGCATTTATTGAACTTATTGATAAAGCCACCACAGTCAGTAGACAACATATTAGTGTCCAAATGGATTCATAATTGATAGTGTCTCCATTGTATGATGTATATTATGTGTGTGATCCTATGCTTCTCTAGAATTATTTATGGGTGAGACTCGAGAACTATTTTGAGTTTATTAATTATGTTCATGTGCCTAGGAGATTAAATGAATTGAATAATTCATTAGCTACTAAAGTCTTAAATTGGTAATTGTTTCAATAAATTAAACCAAGTGTGCATGCAAATAATCATGAAAAAATAATCACATAATTTTTGCACTCATAAGTAGAATCATAATTATATGTGTATCATATAAAAAAACTGCAGTATGTTGAAAATATGTAATTTCATGTGCAAAAAATAGCTTTACAACCTATGATGATACAAAAATATGTCTACATAGATTGAAAATAATAGATAATACAAGGATGGATACTCATTAGCCTTTGAATCCTCATGTATACCATGGTGATAGATGACAATTGTGGTCAATCATTATAGAAGTCATTACCATAATTACAATACTCCTACATGAATTTTGCATCTCCTACAATATGTCCTAAAGACATGTCATTTGGACCTTGATAGTCAAGCCCTTAAGGTTCCATTGGACCTCTTGAAGTATTCTCTCTACCTTTGCAATATATGTGCCTCTAGTTGGTTTGGTTGTTGCAAGTTAGTCCCACTCCTTACCTTGACGATTGTTTTGTGGGAATCTGTTTGGGTGTATTGGACCAATATCATTATTATAAAAAAATGTTTTTTTATTGACATTTCATGCCAAAACAATTATATACCTCTAAAACCCAAAAAAATAAATAACTTTTAAAATCCAAAAACATTGAAAGATACTCGAAAAAATAAAAAAATGTCCTTACCAATGGGGCCCCACTTGGCTCTAGGGGTAGTGATAGATCTATATCCCATTGAAATTTAGATCTTGCACAGTGGTATTCCTTAATGCATACATGCTACTTGGACCACCCGTAAAAAAAATCATCTGATGAGGCATGGGTGACCTAACTCCCCTTTTCCTATACATGAGATATTCCCACCTTGTCATATTGAGCTCTCTTAGCTTAGTCAAATGTAAAAATATGTATGGATGCATTACTAGGAGTCTCCTCAATAAGAATGCACATAAAATACCTTTGTAACCAAAATTATTATACCTTCTCTAACCTACAAGATATCAAATATACCTTGATGTTGGTGAGAAGACCTGTATATTAATAAAAAACTCTAGGTCTAAGGGTGTTGGCACATGGGCAGACCCAGGGTTCAGCTCCAAGAGTGCACCAACAAGCCCTAGCTACTAGCCCTTTCGACAACACCTGTGAAGTAGATGCAGTTTCACCCGAAGCAACTATGAGGGGGTTGCATGACAGAGATGTCTACAACCAGGGGAATATCAAGTGGTTCTTATTACAACAACAACATAATATGCATCTATCATTCAACTAGCTATATCTATCCTTCACAACTATAGATCTGATCTAATACAATAATGTAGGTAACAATATAACAACATCAGAGCTCAAAGCATCAATCACACACACAACAATAGATGTATGTGGTTTACCCTCTCTCTAGGGATACGTCCACAAAACTATGCTTATGATATATTAAGATAAAGATTATAGTTCTGATCTACGCTCTTGGCCAATAGATCCTCTCTCTTCGTCTCTCTTTCTCTCTCCCATCCTGCGCACCCAGCTGTAGGAATTTATCTTCGCACCCAACTGAAGATCTTACAATACCAGAAGGCTCTCTCTCTCTCAACACTTTTCTCACCCATAATAAAATATTCTCCCAATGAACAATAGTTGATAACAAGGCTCAACCACAATACTGACCCGACCTAGGTCCTCTCGACCTCTATTTATACATTACAATCCTTCACCGACAGCCTTAGGTCGAAACCTAGGTGTCAAAACCCTAATTACCAAAACCCTAGGTGTCTACAAACCTAGGTCAACTTGACCCATTCTTTCCGGGCTTCGCCAGCCTGTCTTTCCTTCTTCATCTCGCGGTGCTCCAAGGCATCTAATGCTGGATTTTTCCACTTCCTAAGTCATCCTTGGTCCATCTTCCTTGCTAATCTATCATCCTCAATCTCCTCATCCAATGGCTTGATTTTTCGCACTTCGTTCCATATTTTCTGTTCTTTTTCTCACTTTGACCCAGTGACAGTCACCATGTCTCCCACGAAGCTCACTTTTTAACTTTTCTTCCTCGTTATTCACTTCCTTCCATAACCAAGGGCCAACAGGCCCCCAACACTCTCCTGTGACTCGTCCCGAGGAACTTGAGATCTGATCCTCTTGTTTTACTTCGACTTTCGACTGCGCAGTGCAACCCTTTCTTTATGCTTTATGCCTCCTTTCCATCCTTGTGCAGACTATTTTTTCTGTGTCTAGTACCCAGTTTCAACTGCACCTGGTACCTAAAACCTTGTCTTCTTGATTCTATTGAGAGCTGCGAGGCAACTGGTTGTCATAGTACAACTTCAACCAAATCCCATTCACCAAGCCTTCCTTCCAGTCTCCTTTCAATGTCTTCATCTACGCAACGCCTCCTTCTGTAACATAGGAAATATCATATGGTCCGAGCCAATGTGTTATGAACCTCCCAGGGTGTGTACTAAATCACCTTGCCTAAATATATTCTTCTTGATGTGTTTGTCATGATAGGCCTTTTCTCGTTCCTTCTAAATTTGCTGATGGAAGCCTGCAATGAATCTGTCTTCTTCTAGTTCGACCAACTATGCTAGCCTCTCATGAATAGCACTAGTATCATCCATGCCTGTAAATGCAACAATTCTTAAGCTTGGTACCAATTACTCCATTGGGACAACAACTTCAAGACCATAAACCAACTTGAAAGGGGTCTGTGTTGTTAATTTCTTGCAAGTGGTTCTATAAGCCCAGAGTATTGGTGGTACTCTTAAATCCCAGTCATCCCTGTTCACACTGCAAATCTTTTTCAATGTTGTCTCCAAGATCTTATTGAATGCTTGATCCATTCCATTTGCTTGTCGATTATAAGGTGTACTCTTCTAATGGTGGACTGCAAATTCTTCAGTCAAGGCTTCAACTGTCTTATTGATGAAGTGTGTACCTTGATCACTCATAAGGACCTTAGGGCATCCAAACCTGGTTATTATGTCATCAAATATAAAACGCGTAGATGTAGCTACACTACAGTCCTTGAATGCTCTTGATTTGACCCATCTAGTCAGTTATTCTGTTGCAGTGATAATATACCTTGCTCCTGTGTGCTTTCCTGGAGGGTTTGTAGGTCCCACGAAGTCAATGGCCCATTTTTCAAATGATTGTAGGGTCATCTGCGGTGCTAATGAAATCTCATCTCTTCAGGATGGTTTTCCAACTTGTTGGCATACATCGCATGCTCTGATATATTCTTTATCATCTCTGTGTAACGTAGGCCACCGAAGGCCAGCTTGCAGAACCTTCTGCATAGTTTCTTTTCTTGCGTAATGTCCTCCTACAATGCCTTCATGAGCTTCTTCGAGGATCATAGGGAGTTCTGCCTCCATCACACATATTCTTAGGATCTCATCAGGTCCCATTTTATATAGTAGACCAACTATCAGTGAAACATCTGCAATGCGCACCACTAGCTGTTTCTTCTGCGGAATTATGTACTTGGCTGGAGCCATTCCTGTTGACATGAACTGGATTATGTCTACAAAGGGGTCATCAATATTTCTAATGGAAAGCAACTGTGCATATGGTAGTGTATCCTCCAGACTGGTAGGTTCTTCTCCATGCTCCAACCTCGACAGGTGGTCTGGGCCCTTATTCATTCTTCCTGGGTTAACTATGATCTCAAAATCATATTCTTGAAACAGGATAAGCCATCTACATATTCTCCCCCCCAACACTGGCTTGTTGACTAAGTATTTCAATGTGGAGTGATCAGTAAACATTTTAAAGTGTCCTCCCAACAAGTAGTGGCAGAATTTCTGCAATGCATACACCATGGCTAGTCCCTCTCTCTTTGTAATAGTGTAATTGATTTCATCTGTGCATAGCTTTCTGCTGGAAAATGATAATGGATGATCAATGTCCCCTTCTCCAGGTTGTGCCAGTACTTCTCATAATGCAACAGAAGATGCATCAACATGCACATGAAATTCCTTATTCCAGTTGGGAAAGACTAGAATAGGCGCAGTGACCATCTTTTGTTTCAGTGTGTCGAACCTCTGCTGGCATTCGTCTGTCCAACTAAACTGACAATCTTTCTTTCATAACTTCTCCATTGGCACAGTGATCTGAGCATATCCTTTGATAAATTTCCTGTAATAGCCAGTATGTCCTAGCGCAGTGCGCAGTTATTTGACTGATGTAGGTGGTGGTAAATCAACTATATTGCAAATTTAGATGGATCCACCAACAATCCTTGCTTGCATACAATATGACCTAATAATAATCCAAATGGTGAGAAGAAGATGCACTTCTTCAAATTCAAAGCAATTTGACACTGTCTGCATTTATCCAGCATTATCCTTAGACATTCAATATGATTTTTCAACAAACTAAAAATAGTCCACTCATCAAAGTATGCTTCTAAAAACTTATGAAAAAATTCTTTGAACGCTTCAACCACTACCCTGGAAAAGATGGCTGGGGCATTCTTTAGTCCAAATGGAATTACTGTATATTGGTAGGATCCCCACTCTGTGGCAAACGTAGTCTTATGACGATCCTCCTTGGTGATGCGGATCTGATGGTATCCTGAAAACCCATCTGTAAAAGAATATACTTCTTGGCCTCCCACGTTATCCAACACTTTGTCTGTGAAAGGTGTAGGGAAAGGATCATGTAGAAAAGCATCATTCATCTTCCTGAGATCTACACAAATCCTGATCTCACCTATCTTCTTATCTTGCACTACCATGGGGCTAATCCACTCCGACTCTTCAATAGGTTCAATAATCCCTGCTTCTAGCATTCTGTCGAGCTCAGTCTTCACTTTTTACTTATATTTCGGGTTCAATCTGTAGGGCCTGTTATCACCCTATAAGTTATAGGATCAACTGGTGACTAGAATATTATCTCTCTCTAGTGTTTTTGTTGACAAATGATTTTTCATTTTGCAAATAATTTGAAAAGAAAGAAAAAGAAAAGAAAAAGAAAAAAGAAAGAAAACAAAAAGAAAAGAAAGAAAAGAAAAAGAAAAGAGGGCACAAAATAATTTCAATAAAGCCCCATGCAATAATAGTAACTTGGTCCATACCTTTAAAGCATGGCCAAGTTCTTTTTTAAATTGATGTTGATAGGGTTAGTGAATAAGTTTGGCTAAACCGTTCAATCTTAGCCAAAGTATCTAGGTTAGATTAGTGAATAAATTTGGCCAGACTGTCTAATCTTGGTCAGATAGCCCCAGGGTAGAGTAAGTTCTTAGCCCAACAGTCTAATCTGGGTTAATTGTCATAGGAAGCTATGTTAGAATATAGGCTAGTTGCTTTATTTCAATAAAACCAGCTGGATGATCAATGTTGCACCATGTTTCAGATGCTTAAAAATGGTGTTGGTCTAGCCCCATGGTGGTGTATACATGAAAAGCCTTGGAAAAACCCATGAAATGAACTTATCCTAAGTTCTCTGGTGCATGTATTCTCTGCGCCCTCACTTATGCGCCGCTCATATATCAATGGTTCAGATAATCGCACCTAGATCTACGGTGGTCAGATTTTTTCNGGGGGGGGGGGGGGGGGGGGTCCAGAATTGTGGATAATACCCGCGCACATCTGGACGGCCCAAGTTTAAGTGCATGGATCTACGGTCTATATTGGATTCCGGACCCCCCCGTCCATTCTGCCTTTAATGGAGGGGGGGGGTCCGGAATGTGTGATAAAGGATGCACATAGATCTGCGGTAAAAAATCCATCGCACAGATCAATGAATCAAGGTGTTTTTCGGACCCCCCCGATTGATCTTCCTTTAACTGAGGGGGGGGGGGGTCCGGAATGGAATATTTCCTCTGGAGGGCCCCTATCTATACGTGGCATCAATCTATCAGTCCTGAGTCCCACTGCATGCTACTGTTTGATATACCTTCGTCACCTCTTGACGTCACCATCCACCTTTCTAAAAGATTCACATCCCTTAATTTCTGTCAGTCCTTCCCCCCCATTCACTCGTGGAAAGCCCCCTCACCATGATTTTTACCCCAATCGGTAACCGCTACTTCACCCATTCGTATTCCTCAGTCACTGTCACCTGCCATATCACACTCTAAGTGATCCGTTGGCCATTTATTATTGGATAACCTATCCATTAACCAGCTGACCTGTCCCTCACACCCAACGGACACCCATTTACTCAAAACTACCCTCACTCTTCTTTCTTTCACCATTTACCCACTCATCGCACCAGAGAATTTTTACACCATTTTTCTTCGTTCAGTTAGTTGCCTCACCTACAATTGTCCCCTCTAACATTGTTTTTTGCAGGTACTGTTGTAGTAATGGTGCCAAAGTAAAAAAAAGCATAAGGAGAGGAGAATCCGTTTCTCCCGCCTCCTTCCGACCTTGACAGGATTCCACCGGTCGACAAAGATCGCTTAATCGTAGATACAAAGTGCGATTTCGATTTCGTAGACCTTCAGTTGTGGCTCAGAGAAGTTTTCCTGGACCAGAGTGACGAAATTGGACTCTGGGAGTCCAACCTACCCCTGTATCTCTTTGCTCAAATTCACCCTTTCTCAGAGTTTTCTCTCAAGTGCCAAGCCCACTACATTCTCGAGCAAAGAGCCATCGTTTCCTCGTCTGGAGAAGTTCTTTTCCTCATCACACCTGAAACCATCGACCAAATGATGCAAATACCCCAAGTTGACTCTACATCACCTTTTAACCTTGAAATTCTCATAGAATTATAACAGAAGATGAATTTCCCCCAAAGAGCTCAAATATTTGAGCTTTTCCTCCCACCATCCGCTCAATTCCCCGCTACAAATCCCCCTTATCCTTCTTCCATGTTTTCGACCAAAGGAAACCAGATCATCTCGTCCCTATGCGCCTTGTTGGGTTATTATTCGGATCAGTGGGTAGATGAACCCATTCTGGGATTTTTGTCCATTTTCTCCACTGATGAGAAGCCCACTACCCAGTTCGACTTTAGCAAATTCCCGGCGAACAATATTCACGAACAATTTGTCAATTTCGCCACGGAAGGCATGTTCCGGTATTCTTCAATACTGGCGTACTTGTTCGTTTTCTTCCAAGCGGAAAAATTTGCTTTTTCCATGCAGAAGATGGATGGAGATGGCAGACCCTAGGCAGTGACCGCATGGACCTCCTTGCTCAAGCATAACTCCACAGAGTTCAGTTTCAAGCAGTTCATCGAGAAATTCTATCACCCAGTGGTAAGTATTCTTAGCGGCAGGCCCGAGCCTAGGATTAATGATGAAGTTTAGAGGATCCTGCATCTTTCGGATCACACCAAGACTAGTGATTGGTATTTATACCAAGATCACACTGAGATCAGAGTATATGGGTGCGAGTTGGCCCCATATAAGCTTCCTAAATACCTGCCTGTCATAATTTTTTCTCTGGAGTACATAAGGCAGATGATAAACTCTGATGATATTCATTTTGTGTCTCTAAAGAAAAAACAACAACTTAGAATCAAAGGGTAGATTGGCTCTTTTATCTGCAACAATCATGGCATAGGAGATGAAGAAGACAAGCTGCTGAAGGAAATGAAGTTCATCACGAGTTTCATGTGGCACTATGATCCGTGTGGGATTATCTCTGAGATGAGGGTGAAAAATAAGAATATCCCATATGTCCACGAATCTAGGCCCGAAGTCAAGAAATTTGCAAACCAGACAGTATGTGAACCAAACACTTTGGTTGAAGCAGAACAACAGGATCCCCCAGCCACTGTATCACAAACAACCACACCACAGGTTCCAAAAGAGAAAATGCCTAGGCAATATTTGTCACGCCTGTCACTGAGGTGTCATCAGAAGAATTCCAACGGCATACCAAGAGGTCCAAAACTAGTTCATCTCCCGACCTGACTGGGGAAAAGGAAGTCCCATCTATTACAGTGACCAAGGTTGATAGGCCACCCCTTAGTGCAAGCCTTCAGCATATCATAACCTTAGAGTTTCCGGAGAAATCTACAAATACTCCATCAACCACCCAACCAGGCAAGATAGGACCAAAGTTGAGCATCTTTGATAAATACGATCTTATCAAGAAAAGGAATTAGACTCTGACCAGCAGCAGTTGGGCCCAGTTTTGGAAGCAGATGTCAACTGCACAACATAGGCTGCTATCGACATTTGACACTGAGAAGGGAAGAATGCATATGGAATTCCTCCAAGAACAGGTGCTAGATCCAAAGGTAATCACTAATTACAAAAGGGCCACTTTTGAATTCCAGACTAAGGATGTGCATCTGGCCGATCAGATGGATCTACACAAGCAAACAAGAGAAATGGTTTTCTATACGCTGGCACATGCTTCCACTACTGTGTCCAAATTGCAAGTGTCCCTGAACAACGTCCAAACATAGTTTAAGTTGGAGAAGATATCGTCCTTTGCCAAGGACAACAGGATCAAGACTTTGGAGGAATTGGTCCTTAAGATCGGGTACGATCCCTCGAACATGAAAGAAGCCGAGGAGATGATTAAAAAGAAAAATGCCGACATAGCCTCCTTAAGGAAACAATTGAAACTCCCACCAACAGAGGATTCACAGGTGAAGGAAATAGCAGAGACGGAAGGAGAAAAAGATGAATTGCTCAAACTAATCATGGAGAAGAATGCACAACTAAAGGAAATGGAAGCTGAGATGGAGAAGATAGTAAAAGAGAAAGAACAGCTGAAGCCAATGGAAGTCATTGCATTGAGTGCAGTTCCACTTTTAGGAGTAAGCACAACATCAGTAACATAAGTCCCATCGATGAATCCATTGACATCTCTGGAAAAGACAACTGAATTGGCTAAATCTATGGAAAAGATGAACCTGCAGGAAACAAAGATTAGCAGGCTCAAAAAGGAGATTGAGAACCTTCAGAAACTCAAATATTCCTATCAGATCAACCTCTCCAAGGAGAAGTAGGTTTCAGACCAACTCAAACAAGAGTTACAACAACTACGAAAGAAAACAGTGGCAGGTAAAACTCTGGCTGAAGTTAAAGAAAGTGTCTAGACAGACATCACCAAATCTATGAACGAGATATGGCCAATGATACAGATCATGTTTGAGAAAAATGAATTGGTGCAGAGAAGCAAACATGCCATTGAGAAGATTAGATTGGAATTGGGAGAGATTCCCACACAGGCTAATGAAATCATCAAGTTCCTAAATTCTAAGACCAGGGAGGAGCTGGAAGAGCTGAAAATTGAAGATAGAACAGAGACCATCCTTGAGGTCAAGAGAGTTTTGACCAAGAGAGGATTAATGCTTCAGATGGAAGAAAAGGTTCAGGCCATGGACCTAGGGGTACAAAGGTTTTTTAGTAAGATTGAGGCTCTACAGAAGAAAGGTCTTCCTGGTCTGAAAGTAATTAATGACAAATTGATGGCACTCCCAGACTACAAAAAGAGACTGGCCGATGTGGCTAAGGACAGTTCAAAGTTTTTAGGAATTCAAGGTAGCATCACTGGCAAGGCATTTCTAGATGCACTTCAGTGGGACATCAATATTCAGCATGAGATTCGATACATCTTCGTCACCAAACCTACCTTCGCCAAGTACACAGAAATGGATGAAGTTTATCGAAGGCTACTCAAAGTCAACGTGCCCAGTCATCTTCGATGGGAAGAACTCTGTCATATGATCGAGTAGAAGATGAGCTGTCCCAGCCCATTCATTTTTCCAGTCAGATGAGGTCGTGCAGAGGCCTCACCAACGGTCCACCCAGAAAACAACATGCAGTTGTGACACATCATCAAGCAGTTCCTAGATTTCTGAAATTTGTTAAGTTAGTTAGGCTAAAAATAGATTTACCATGTCCTGATCTTTGATGATAGGATTGTTTGTAATTGTGGGTTATAAATACTTCATCTTTCGAAGTATTGAGGGTTGTTGATCTTCACACCCTACAAGCTATCAGACTGTAATATTTTTGAAGAGATCGCCCATTAATACAAAGAGGCAGTTTATAGGATTCTTGCGTGTATTCACTGGTGATTTTTTTCTCTCGAAGTTAAATGTTATTATCGCTTTGTTATCACACTGTTTTCTAAATCTAATCTTTGGAAGTAATGAACATTGCATGATTTATCTCGTATATCCTGTTTCTGACTTAAAGGATTTTAGTGTTTTATCTTCTCATTTTACAATAAAGAAATTCTTAACTGCTTCTTTGCTGTAATTGTCTTTCTCATCTTTTCTACTATTCCTCATTTATGCTACTAAAGAATCCAATGATTATATTATGTCGCCCTGTGAAAGGTTCCTTTGTTTTTCTGGTTTGGATTTCATCTTTACGACACGGACCCCATAGCCCAATGGATGTGTAAATATCTCAACCAACTCGACAAACACTATGACAACAAAACTGACTTATCTAGCCTAATATTTAAAATTTTTGAAACATATCTAAATCATATAGTGAGATCCCTCTCTGAAGTTGGAAGGGCTAGATCCCAGCTTCAAAATCGGTTGGATAAAGTTACCTCTCATAGATTTCTTCTTTCTAACAACCTCTAGGAAATTTACAGAGCGCTAACAGGGTCTTTTCTTGACTGGCTTCGCATATGGTTTTAAAGGTATTCTCATTTATCCCATAGGTCCTTTGATTCCCTTCATATCGATGAACTTGGTTGGGAACAAGTCTTGATACTCATGCAGTAATTCTATGATTTTTTCAATGGTAGCAACGTCCCAGTAATCTCCGACATTGGTAAGATTTGGTGTCTCCTCTATCTCGATATTGAATTTCTTTTTCTTTATTAGCTGTCCAATGAATGGAAGTTCAACTTCTCGTCCTTCCACATCTCTCTAACCTTCTGTTTCTACGATATTCACCTTCCTTGGATCATCGTCTTCATCGGAATTAATGTTGTAGAAGGTCTGCAGTTTCTGTAGGGGCGCAGTCCATTCATCCTCTTCTTGCTCCAAAGGGAGGCCAGATGCCTCCTTAAATAATTTCTGTCTCACCATCTGTAATGCTTGATCTACAGAAGGAAATTCACTGTCAAACAAAAAGGTGGTTATAAAATTCTGGATCATACCTTCCCATTCTGAAGTGACAAGGCACAACTCTGCTTGAAGGTACCAGTTAATCGGGGTGGTATCTAGCATATTGAAAAATATGTGTACCCATTGTTCTCTAGGAATGTCACTCCAGGCCTCTTCGCAACTTCGTACACGGTCCTTTGGGCAACTTCGACCTGTGTACCGTGCTTCACAGCTTCCTACTTGTGCTAAAAACCGCACTGTCATCAAAGTTTGACATTGTGTCCAGTCTGTAATATTGATTTTATGTTTCCCCCACCATCTTGCTGGTGTGGATTTCATGGCCTTATCCATTGCCAACAACCTCTGTTGTTTTGGTACACTTGTCTCAAATTATGATAAGAAGTTTTCTAAGGGGTTCATCCCATCAAATGTGGGTATATTACTCACTATTGTGCCAATCCAGTGAACTTCTCTGGTTATCCTAGCACATATTCTTATAGATACTTTGTACATCTAGTTCTGCTAGTTCTCCAATGATTCTTCTGAGTCGGATGAACATGTGTTGTCACTTCGCCAACTCAGATTCCCGTCAGCTGTAGGGTTGATATAATCCTACTATCTGGCTATTAATTTGTAGATGTTTTCTAGTTCAAATGCGTGTTCCTCTTCTCTGATAGGTTCTGTGTATCGTGGACCCTCATCTAGATCTAAAGGTGAAACACCCCTAAGGCCAACTTTCTCAAATGTCATGCATATTTTCTTTAGATCAACAACAGTGGAATTGTCGAGGCCCAATCAATTCCTAACAATGCAGGGTAAGGGAAACTATCATCAACAATTTCAATTACCTCAAAATCTGCAAAGGTTCTTACTCCATCGATGTCCACTAGGACGTGCTCTAATCGTCCAAATGGGATGACAACTTGCTGATTAGACATGCAAAGCTTGATAGGGGAATATATCAGCTTGGGTTTTCCCATCAGTTCCCAAGTCTGCTTCGTCATGACATTGACCTCTGAACCTAAGTCGAGGACCACATAGTCTATCTCATACTCTCCTATCTGAGCATTCAAGTGTAATTATTTATTTGTCCTTCTCCTTTTTCCAATTTGGTGCACTGCTCTATTCAATAAGGGTTATATTTTTCCTAGTTCATACTGCTTGATTAAATCTTGTAATTCTTGTATATCTCCTTTATCTTGAATCAACTTAACACAAGTGTACAAGAATTCCATGAGTTTTCTTACCTCTTTCCCTTCTATTGGCGATGCAGATGGATCAAACGGCTGAGGCATGCCATATTCTTTGATTTTTGGTTGTCTCTTTGATGAATATCCTTGATCTCCTTTGAACTCTTTTCTTGCCTCCTCGAATATCTGTCTTTCTTTCTTAGCATCGAACGTTGGGGTCTTTTCTATAGCTTTCCTGAATCCATGGTCGTTTTCAGTCTTTCCTTGGGCTTCTCTGTCTTCTCCTATAGAAGTGCCTCCTTAAGTGATAACAATGACTCTAGGGTCTGCTCCACAAGGTTCATCATATATCAGTTGTACTTGTGGGTTTTGTTGGGGTCCTCATCTTTCCTGAAGTTTAGCCAGCAGCATAGGGCATTCCTCTATGACATGCTCGAAGGAGTTACAGTAACTATAGGTTGTGCACGGATTCTGACAATCCCTTGCTAAATGTCTTGGTTGTGCACAGTTGTAATAGATTATTTGTCCTCAGCCTTGGCGCATATCTCCTCCTCGTCCTTGTCCTCTTTAGCCACCGCGAGGAGTGAAATTTCCTCTCCTCGGAGAGTTGTACTGCAGAGTGTTTCCCTCTTGTTGTACTTTTCTTTGAATCTTGTATATGTCTCTCGAACTTTCATGCATGAGATCATAAGCTCTATAATCCCGATCATCATGCCCCACGGATTTATAGAATGTACAATACAAGTTTGTGGGTGTCTGGACATACTTCTGCATGTAGTAGCACTCACCTGGGTGATGCGTATTTCTGTATACATTGCACCAGGGTAGGTTAACTTGCTTTAAGGAGCTCGGTGCCCCTGATGCCAAGTACTCATGAAATAAGGGACAATGTTCCTTATAATGGCCTTCATATATGCATATTACACACTATATATCTTCCCTTTTGTATTTCCCCTTATCTTTCTTCATATCCTCGACCTGTAAACACAAACTAGTTAGTTGGCTCATGATCTCGCTAATGCCTGAGATGGATTCTCCCATCGGTTTTGATTCAAGCTTCATGGCGATCTCCAATGCTTCTACCTGAGATGAAATCTTTTGCTGCATTAGAGGGATTCTTATGTTTGGTAACAACGCAACGATGAACCATTCTTTGTTCTGTTTGTCGGGGATCTGGAAAGTTAATCGGCCTGTCAGGGTCTTGAATCTTTGGTCGAACTCCCAAATAGGTTCTGCTACCTTTTTTTTAATCTCTTTTAGTTCCTTAATACATTGTGACTCCGACTTAAGTTTCTTAAACTCTGTAATCAATGCATTCTTGATCTCATTCAGGGGCTTAGGCTGTGCCAATCCTTGGACAAGTTTCATGTACCAGCTCAGTGCACAGTCGCTTAGCGTAGTGCTGAACTGGGTTCTCTTGATGGCTTCATCAGTGATACTTTTAATATTCCATACGACCTCACATAGAAACCAATGTTGATATGGATATTCAGATCCATCTCCTCTAAAGATAGGGAGTCTCATTTCATCTTCCATAAAGCTGACTAGGGTTTTTGTCTGAGTAAATGTTGAGCTACTAGTAACAGTACTCTGAAGACTCTGGTGGTTATGACTATTCTGACTGCTAAGTATTGTTGGGACAACAAGAGGATTAATGTTACTTACTCCAGTAGTTCACGCAGTTCCTGAGGTTTCTGGCTCGCTTTGGAATAGTTCTTCAACTTCCCCTTCTTCTGTTCTGGTGGTCTCTGGATGCTCTTCATCGGTTAGATCTACCTCTTCTCCACTATAGAAACCTTCTTCTCCGTATTTTTTCTTAAACAAGTTCTCAAGGTGAACTCCTCGGAATACTTTCCCACTATGCGTATGTCCTGCTTCTGTGTCACTGTCGCTGTCTGAGATCTTGAACATTATCCTTTCCAGGTCTGATCAATCTATTGTATCTTTAAGATGTGGTTTTCATGCAAGAGAATCTTGATTCTTAGCTTCAGGAAATGAAATTTTTTTCCTCTGGGTCCTTTGAAAAAGTATCTCTCAGCTTGGCTATACAATTTTGTTATGTCAACAACAAACTCGGTGATATACCCTCTGATGGTACTATCAAACTAGTAATCTACTGCTCTGGATACAACATTGTTGACTCTCTTGACCTTATGGATCAATGTTGGTGTCCAAACCATAGGAGGTCTAGACCTGATTTCAAACTATGTGTCAGCTAACCTAGCCAACCACTCGTGTATCTCCTGATGGATTCCTCCAAAGAAGATCTCGTGAATGTTGGTGAAGATGTATCTTTGTAGCCAATCTTCTGTGCTTATTTTAGGTTTCTTGTTTTGGGCTTCAACAAAGTCCTCCTCTTGATCCTCTATCCACTTCTAAATCTCTGTCTTTGACGGGAGCCACCTTGACATTCCCTTAAAAACATTCATGTCTCGGCAACAGAACCATTTGTTGGCACAAGGGAAAACCTAGGTTTCAGCTCCAAGAGCGCACCAACAAGCCCTAGATACTAGCCCTTTCGGCAGTACCTGTGAAGCAGATGCAGTCTCACTCGAAGCAACTATGAGGGGGTTGCATGACAGATATGTCTACAACTAGGGGAATATCAAGTGGTTCTTATTACAACAACAACATAACATGCATATATCATTCAACTAGCTAGATATATCCTTCACAGATATAGATCTCATCTAATACAATAATGCAGGTAACAATATAACAACATCAGAGCTCAAAGCATCAATCACACACACAACAACAGATGCACGTGGTTCACTCTCTCTCTAGGGCTACGTCCATAGAACTATGCTTATAATATATTAAGATAAATCTTATAGTTCTGATCTATGCTCTTGGCCAGCAGATCCTCTCTCTCCGTCTCTCGTTCTCTCTCCCTTCTTGCGCACCCAACTACAGGACTTGATCTTCGCACCCAGTTAAAGATCTTACAATACCAGAAGGCTCTCTCTCTCAACACTTATCTTACCCATAATACAATATTCTCCTAATGAACAATAATCGATAAAAAGTCTCAACCATAGTACCGACCTGACCTAGGTCCTCTCGACCTCTATTTATACATTACAATCCCTCACCGATAGCCTCAGTTCGAAACCTAGGTGTCAAAACCCTAATTACCAAAACCCTAGGTGTCTACAACCCTAGGTCAACTTGACCCATTCTTTCCAGGCTTCACCAGCATGTCTTTCCTTCATATTGCGGTGCTCCAAGGCATATAATGCTGGATTTTTCCACTTCCTGAGTCATCCTCAGTCCATATTCCTTGCTGATCTTTCATCCTTGATCTCCTCATCCAACGGATTGATTTTCCACACTTCGCTCCATCTTTTCTGTTCTTTTTCTCACTTCGACTCAGTGACAGTCATTGTGTCTCCCGCGAAGCTCGCTGTTTACCTTTTCTTCCTCATTCTTCACTTCCTTCCATAAATAAGGGACAACAAAGGGACTTTGTGCCATAATGAATCGGTGCATGAGAATCTAAATGTGGTGTTTTAGTTCCTTCTATTTGAGTAATGATAAACATGATAGTCTTGATAAAGAAATTTTGGATCGAAGCTATGAGAACCTCGTTTCTCACCTTGTTGAAATAATGTAACTGCAAAGAGTATTCTTATTATTATTGATATATTATTTATAGGATTAATCCCCATTGTGGATTAATCATGTCGGTAATTGTATTAGGACCAAATCCCCTTTTGCGGATTGGTGAACAGACAATTATAATAGGAAAAATAAGAAGTCGGCCCCAATAGTTAATAAGAAGACCCATAAATATAATAAAGGTGGATTTACCCACCCAGATTAAGAGGTCGGCCCTGCCAGTGAAGAGACACTTCACACATGCCAGAACTTGTATAAATAAAGGAGGCTAGCACCTCATTTGAACACAACTCACTTGCTCATTTCTTAAGAGGCAAGCTGCAACTTACCAGTTGGAGAGAGGGAGAAGAGTGGTGCATATTTTGGAGAGGACTATCTGTATTGGTTTGAGTTATCTCTTGAAATTGTATTGGAAATTTATGATAAGGAAGTTTTTTGCTGGGTTTTTTTTCCCCTAGAGGGTTTCCCAGGATAAATGCTGTGTCTCTTGTGAATGTGTATTTCTCAGTGATCTTGTTCTTATGATGCTCTTATCTATTGAAATGTAAAGAACTATAATAATGGCATAAACATTAACATGGTTTCAGAGCCAACCTGAAGGAATCATATTTCGCAAGAGAAAAACGTCACTGTTGCAGTACCTACAAATTAGGGTTTTGCAAAAGTGAAACTTTTCAGCCCTAAAACCACCTAGAAAGTTGCACCCTCCCCCAAGGATCATTTTGGCACTTAGAGCGCACCTTTTTAGTGGCTGGATCTCCCAAAAAGTGAAACCCTAGATTCACAAAGTACCAGAAAACCAGAAAACCAGAGTACCAGAAGTACCAGAAGTACCAGATTACCAGAAGTACCAGAAAACCAGAAGCACCAGTGCAGAAATCCGTAGATCAAGATTGAGGGGGTAAAAGTTGGATTTTTGAAATTCCGACTGCACCAGCTAACTTGCCTCAACTCAGCACATCTATCCCCTGGATCAAAATTTCAAAATTCAAAGTTTAAAAAATTAGGGTTTCCTCATAAAACCCTAAGTTACAGTTGCAGTTGCAGCCGTAGAACCAGTTGCAATTACCCTTGAAATTTTCTCAAGAGTTCGCAATGATTAGCGCTGCTACCAAATGGATCTACTACCTGCAAATGCTATCAGAGGTATGTACTTACATATGTTTAATGGTTAAACCCTAAAGAGTATTTGCAGGAGAAGTGATCTCTTGCCATAGATCCAGAAGGATCTCAAGATCCAACACATTCAGAGGAATGATGCAACCTAGGTGTGATTATTCTGATATACATCTATTTGTCATAACATTATCTTGATCAGTGTTGCATGTTGAAGCTATGATCAAATTATTAGAAGGATTAAAAGTTGATCATAGAGCTTAACCTAACCTTTTGTCAAGATAGCGTATTGTCTTAGTACAACAGACAGGTTGAAGAAAGCACTCGTCACTTGAGTGAAGGAGACCTAGAAGAAAAGCAAGCACTCATTCTTGAGGACAAGGCTCCAGGTTTGATTAACCAAGATTAACAAGATTCAAAGGTACACATGATAAACTGATGACTATAATTGAGATAGCAGTCGTTGTAAAGTATTATACCTAATAGCATGTGAGCATATAGAGGTATATGCTTTGCCTAATACAACTAACACCTCCTCTAGGAGAAACCTTATGTGTTAGTTCCAGGTTGCCATGGAAGAATGCTTGGTCCCAACACTATGCGAGTGTTGACCTCATTTCGTATTGTATTCCTTACCTTTAATCTTTGTTTCAGATAAATTATAAGTGACAGCTCTAAAGGAGCTACTGTGATGATTGTTCATGCTATTGCTTTATATTATCAAGAAGGATATTATTCTTGCTTGTTGTTTTTTTGACCTTGCTCCAGGTCACATGAGGAAGCTATAGCGAAGGTTGCAGAAGGCAATGTGCTAAAGGAGAGACCGTAAATGAAGCAATCATCATTGGAAGAGAAGAAGGTAGCTTGCATAAGCTATAGGGTCACTCAGAAGCTGCCATGAACCATGCCATTGAAGAATCTTGGCATTGAAGATTAGCTCACTTCAACTACAAGGCACTACCATACATATGCAAAGCTGTCACCGGTTTACCAGAACTCAAGGGCGACCAAGAAGGCATATGCAATGGATGTGCACAGGGGAAGAACATCAAGAACCCGTTTCCGAAGAGGGACAACAAAACAAAAGGAGTGTTGGAACTCATTCATTCAGACATGTGTGGCCCAATGCCATCATCTTCCATTAGCGGGTATGTATACTATGTATCATTTATTGATGACTATTCTCGCAAGACTTGGATATATTTGAAGTGTTCAACAAGATCAAGGGATTCAAAGCCTTGATAAGAGAACCCTTTTGTAAGGAATATTAAGATACTTAGGTCATATAATGGAGGAGAATATACCTCAGAAGAGGTCGTGAACTTCTGCAAAGATGTTGGGATCAAGATCACCAACAAAACGATGTAGCTGAACAGAAGAACAGAACCATGCTGGAAGCTGTGAAGATCAATATCTTCCTATGTGCTTATGGGTAGAAGCAGCAATGGCAACTGTTTATGTGCATAACCGATTATCCCATAGCGCACTTGGGTTCAAGACCCCAGAAGAAATGTTCACTGGAAAGAAGCCAGAGATAAGCCATCTCAAAATATTCGGCTGTCCAGTGTTTATTCATATACCGAAAGAGAAAAGAAACAAGCTAGAACCCTCTGAAAAGAAGGGAATATTCGTGGGATACTGTGAGGTATCCAAGGCCTTTAGAATCTACATACCTGGTCATCGCCATATTGAGATCAACAGGGATGTGACCTTTGATGAAGAAGCAACACTTAAGAAATCAAGAAGATGCTAGCTTGAAGTATATGTGTTAGTTCCAGGTTTCCATGGAAGAATGCTTGGTCCCAACACTATGAGAGTGTTGACCTCATTTCGTATTGTATTCCTTACCTTTAATCTTTGTTTCAGATAAATTATAAGTGACAGCTCTAAAGGAGCTACTGTGATGATTGTTCGTGCTATTGCTTTATATTATCAAGAAGGATATTATTCTTGCTTGTTGTTTTGTTGACCTTGCTCCAGGTTGTAGAAGGCAACGTGCTAAAGGAGAGACCGTAAATGAAGCAATCATCATTGGAAGAGAAGAAGCTGACTTGCATAAGCTATAGGGTCACTCAGAGGCTTCCATGACCCACACCATTGAAGAATTTTGACATCGAAGATTAGCTCACTTTAACTACAAGGTGCTACCATACATATGCAAAGTGGTCACAAGTTTACCAGAACTCAAAAGTGACCATGAAGGCGTATGCAATGTATGTGCACAAGGGAAGAACATCAAGAACCTGTTTCCGAAGAGGGACATCAAGACAGAAGGAGTCCTAGAACTCATCCATTCAGATGTGTGTGGCCCAATCCCATCATCCTCCATTAATGGGTATGTATACTATGTATCGTTCATTAATGATTATTCTTGTAAAAGACCTAGATATATTTGAAGTGTTCAGCAAGATCAAGGAATTCAAAGCCTTGATAAGAGAACCCTTCTGTAAGGAAGATTAAGATACTCAGGTCAGATAATGGAGGAGAATATAGCTCAAAAGAGTTTGTGACCTTATGCAAAGATGTTGGGATCAATATCCCCAACAAAATGGTGTAGCTGAACGAAAGAACAGAACCATGCTGGAAGCTGTGAAGATCAAGATCTTCCTATGTGCTTATGGGCAGAAGCAGCAATGCCAGCTGTTTATGTGAAGAACCGATTGCCCCATAGTGCACTTGGGCTCAAGACACTAGAAGAGATGTTCACTGGAAAGAAGCTAGAGGTAATCCATCTCAATTTTTTTTGGCTATCCATTGCTTATTCATATACCTAAAGAAAAGAGAAACAAGATGGACCCTTCAGGAAAAAGGGAATATTTGTGGGGTCTCCAAGGCCTTCAGAATCTACATACCAGGTTACTGCCACATTGATATCAATAGGGATGTGACCGTTGATGAAGAAGCATCACTTAAGAAATCAAGAAGATGCCATCTTGAAGAAGTATATGAAGAGGAACTTGTAAATCCTAGGATTGCAGAATCAATGAGGGAGGTTCCTAGAGCTGCAGAACCAGTGAGGGAAGTCATAACTTCCCCTGATGAGGAACTTCTAGAAGACCATGATATAGTAGAAATTCAAGAACCTCCTCAAATGACCTTCTCCCATAAAAGAAAGCCTACTTGGCCAAGAGAGCTTATTCAAGATGGAGAGAAGTATGGTGTTCCAGAAGGAACCATGAGACATGTGAAAATACCAAAGCCATTCTCTTGTTACACGGCTTTGATGTGTAATCTACTAGATGAAGAGCCTACATGCTTTGAAGAAGCCATTCAAAAGAAGGAATGGGAAGATGCCATGATAGAGGAATATGAATCCATAATGAAGAATGAAGTATGGAAAATAGTTCCCAGATCGAAGAATAAAGATGGGGTATCCTATAGATGGCTCTTCAAAATAAAACATACTGCTAATGGAAGTATTGAGAAGTATAAAGCAATATTTGTTGCTCATGGMTTTTCCCAAAAGGAAGGCATTGACTATGAAGAAACATTCGCTCTTGTAGCCAGATACACTTCGATCAKGACCATCATAGATTTTGCAGCTAAGATGAAGTGGAAGTTGCACTAGATGGATGTGAAGACAACTTTCCTAAACGATTTCACCGAAGAGGAAGTGTATATAGAGCAAACCCAAGGATTTGAGGTTGAAGACAGGAAGTCTCATGTCTGCAGATTGAAGAAAGCCTTATACGGATTGAAGCAAGCTCCTAGAGCTTGGTATGGCCGTATAGATAGTTTCTTGACGAGCTTAGGCTTTACCAAGAGTAAAGCAGACTCAAATCTCTACTTCAAAATTATGGATATTGAGTTAGTAATCTTACTTCTATACGTGGATGACTTATTCTTAACTGGAGAAGAAAATCTCATTGCTGAATGTAAAAAGAGACTTGCCACAGAATTTGAAATGAAAGACCTTGGCCTAATGCATTACTTCTTAGGTCTTGATGTATGACAGAGTTCAGAAAGGATCTTCCTTAACCAAGGGAAGTACACAGTCGAAATCTTAAAGAGATTCAACATACTAGAATGTAAGTCCATGAATACACCCATGGAAGCGAAGCTGAAGCTGCTGGTTGATACTTCGTCAGACTTGATAGATGCCACACTGTACAAACATATTATTGGATTGCTGATGTACCTGACGAACACCAGGCCAGACATTTGTTTTGCAGTGAACACCTTGAGTCAGTTTCTGTTAGAGCCTAGACGTGTTCACCTAGTGGTTGAAAAACATGTGATAAGGTACCTTAAAGGTACAATGGATTATGGTCTTAGCAATGATGGAGATCATGACTTCACATTGAGTGGATATATTGATGCAGATTGGGCAGGAAGTGTTGCTGACAAAAAAAGTACTTCCGGATGCTGTTTCATCCATGATCTCGTGGCAGAGTAGGAAGCAATCTAGTATTGCTCTCAGCACAATGGAAGCAGAGTACATTGCCGCATGTTCTGCTAGCTACGAAGCTATATGGCTTCGAAAGTTGTTGACTGGCCTATTTGATTTGGAGATGAGAGCAACTGTGATTGTATGTGACAACCAGAGCTGCATAAAGATGACAGAGAATCCTGTATTCCATGACAGGTCGAAGCACATAGAGATCCACTATCATTTCATCCATGACATGGTACAGAGAGGAGCCTTGAATCTCCAGTACATTAGCATGGATGAACAGGTTGCTGATGTGTTGACCAAACCTCTATCTCGTGTAAAGTTCGAACACTTTCGAGATAATCTTGGTATAGTCCGAAAGGACACTCCCTGAAAGGGGGAGTATATATTTATTCCTTGCTTCTGACCTCACTGTTAGATGTAAAGCAAGATGAGTCATTTCTTCTGACCTCGCTGTTAGACGTAAAGAAAGATGAGTCATTGCTTCTGACCTTGCTGTTAGACATAAAACAAGACGCTGTGTGTATTCCTTGCTTCTGACCTCGCTGTTAGACATAAAGAAATATGAGTCATTGCTTCTGACCTCGCTGTTAGACATAAAGAAAGATGCTGTGTGTATTCCTTGCTTCTGACCTCGATGTTAGACGTAAAGAAAGATGAGTCATTGCTTCTGACCTCGCTGTTAGACATAAAACAAGATGCTGTGTGTATTCCTTGCTTCTGACCTCGCTGATAGACGTAAAGAAAGATGAGTCATTGCTTCTAACCTCGCTGTTAGATGTAAAGCAAGACACTGTGTGTATTCCTTGCTTCTGACCTAGTTTTTAGATGTAAAGCAAGATGATTCCTTGCTTCTGACCTCGTTGTTAGACGTAAAGCAAGATGATGATGTGTTCCTTGCTTCTGACCTAGTTGTTAGACGTAAAGAAGGATGATTCCTTGCTTCTGACCTCATTGTTAGATGTAAAGTAAGATGATGATGTGTTCCTTGCTTTTGACCTAGTTGTTAGACGTAAAGCAAGATGATTCCTTGCTTCTGACCTCGTTGTTAGATGTAAAGCAAGATGATGTATACCTTGCTTCTGACCTAGTTGTTAGACGTAAAGAAATATGTGACTGACACCGAGCTACTAGCTTAACAACTGTGACATTGAGCCAGTGTAGTACTATGATGTGCCAGCCTAGTGCTGTGATGAGGTATCATTTTTACTGATACATATTGATGCATATGATGATGGCATTCTTTCGAGAATGACGATGCTGCCGATGAATAAAACTTACGATGACTCATAAATATGCCAGCCAATGTTTCAAGATGATATTGACGATACTGTCCTCCTGATGCCACTGATGATGCATACCTCTCTCACCTGATGCTGTTGAAGAATACCCTTCTTGTTAAGGGGGAGTGTTGAAATAATGTAACTGCAAAGAGTATTCTTATTATTATTGATTTATTATTTATAGGATTAATCCCCATTATGGATTAATCATGTCGGTAATTGTATTAGGACCAAATCCCCTTTTGTGGATTGGTCAACAGACAATTATAAGAGGGAGAATAAGAAGTCGGCCCCAGTAGTTAATAAGAAGACCCAAAAATATAATAAAGGTGGGTTTACCCACCCAGATTAAGATGTCAGCCTTGCCAGTGAAGAGACACTTCACACATGCCAGAACTTGTATAAATAAAGGAGGCTAGTGCCTCATTTGAACACAACTCACTTGCTCATTTCTTAAGAGGCAAGCTGCAACTTACCAGTTGGAGAGAGGGATAAGAGTGGCGCATCTTTTGGAGAGGACTATCTGTATTGGTTTGAGTTATCTTTTGACATTGTATTGGCAATTATGATAAGGAAGTTTTTTGATGGGTTTTCTTCCCCTAGAGGGTTTCCCAAGATAAATGCTGTGTCTCTTGTGAATGTGTATTTCTCAGTGATCTTGTTCTTATGATGCTCTTATCTATTGAAATGAAAAGAACTATAATAATGGCATAAACATTAACACACCTTTTATGTACTTATCACAAGGTATGGATATAATATGTAATAGTCCAAATGGAACCCTCTCTACCACCTCTTGTCAATATTATCAACTCATATTGTTGGTATAATCCCATAAAAAGGTATATGTCTTTGAAATCTAGTTTCAAGGTATCATAACCTGGAATGCATCTCGACCTGGATCCTAATATCCCACCAATGTCTATAGTAGTTGGTTTTGGCTCCACATGTTTGGAAAATTGAAGAACTTCGAGAGTCCATAGTTGTAGAGTGCATATAGAAAAATTTGTTCCTTGAGAGTGACATGATCATCCTCTTCATTCTCATTCTTTCTCCAATCAACAATGTTGATGATCCCTACACGATCAACAAATAATTTGTGAGATAATAACATTTCAAGTTTTTTCATTTTTGTTCCTTTTAGGATGTGCTTGTGACCTTGGATTATAAAACTTATGAATTCTCTCGAGTTTCCTTTTGGGAATTCATGAATACAACCTTCTTCTCATGACTCGACAACATAAAATTCATCATCATGTAGAAATCCTACCGAATAGGGTTTTTGATCCAATAAAAATCTAAAATTGTGAAAATTATCGTACCAATGAGATGAAAGAGTGAGGGTTCATGAGTTACTTGCTCCAAACAAAATTGAAATTGAATGGTTGATGCTCCTGTAATATACAACTAAGTTTGGGGTAAAAGGTTATTTTTTCAATCTTGGTAAATTTCAAATTCAAATAGTAAAAATGGCCATTTTTTCACCTATGTAATATTTTTTTTTGCATATTTCACAACATTAAAATCCATTTAAAACTTTTTCTTGTATATTTTGGTTCATTGTCCATTTTAATCCCAAGAAAGTTTGTTTTCATAGTTTGCAGGACTAAAGAGATAGTTTTTTTATATTTTTTGAAATTTTTGGCATCAATATTTTTTGATCTTGATGTAAATGATTCTAAATTGGCATGTAGGAATAGGCATTTTTCCTTGAAGTTTTCATTGTGAGCCTTATTTTGCAATTATTACACCTTATGATCGAACCGACCGAGTTGTGGTGTTTAACTCGTCTTAATCCATCATTTTCCATAACTTGTGTGTTAAGACGTACCTATCACGAGCTACCCTAGTTAGCACCCCACTTGCCTATTGACACTCATGTTGAGCATTTATCGTTGGCTCGAGATCTCCATTAGCCCTACCATGGCTATGTAAGAAACCACATGATTTTGTCTCATCATTTTCTGGCCATTTTCCTATGGCTATCTTGTTATTTTGTTTGATCTACATTTGCATTACTTATCGTTTCTTTCATGCTTGTGCATAATGTTCCATTGTAGTTTTCTTCCTTATGATTACTACAATCAGAGGAGACATGATTATGAGTGTCCACATCCTGAAAACCACCTTTTCTTCTTTATTTTTTCATAGGACCTCTGTTCCACACGCTTAGAACATAGTTCCATGCTTATGAAACTCATCTCCTCCACTATATTATGGAATTTTTTTTATTATTTTGTAGGATTTTATAATATGAAAAAGGAAAAAAATCAAATGTTTATTAAAAAAGAGAGGGGGAAAGAATTGGGATGTTTATGATTCATGTATCTATGCGGCAATGGTTTGTATATGTTTCCCTTGTAGAAAACACCTATTTTTCTTTAGTTATCTACAATTGGGTTTTACTATTGGTTTAGGATTCATACCATGATTTAAATCCTCCTACTATATTCTCTTCCAATCCTTATGGGGATTACCTCAATACCTCCTACGTTGATGGTTTATATCATTGGTCATTTTTTGGTGTCAGTTCCTATCCAAGTCAGAATCATGTCATTCTAATGTTCAAGGGAAGTTTGATAAACCATGCCAACCATTCTTTAGATATCTATTCCATCCATGTTGTCCTTCCTTATTTTCACATTGTACTTAGCTCATCCATATGTCCAATGTTCTTTTCTCATACTAGTGTGGAATGATTCCTTGTTACCTTTTCATTGGTGGGTATTTTCCTATTGACTACAACATGTTTCTCTAGGAGATATACTTAGAGTTTATAGCACCCTAGAACTTACTTTCATCATTGGTATGTTGATTTGTGCTCAACATATGACATTCATTATAAGTCATTGATTGAGAGGTTTCCCCCATGTTTAACGATAAGATACTTTTTCACATAGTGGGATCTATCTTGTAACTTGGATTCCAGTTTCCTTATTGATGGAATGCCTCACCTTTTATAGTGATATTCATCATTGAATTCTACTTAGAGGGTTTTCCTTGTGTTATTTTCATTTGGTGCATTTGGAAGTCATACTTGGTGGTATGTTCTTTCTATTTATTGTCTAAGGACTCAAATCAAATCATGTTCCTAACACTTTCTCATGTTGGTTGATGAGGGATGCCTTAATTCCCTCCTTCTAGTAGATGTGTTTCTATAAAATCCAACTCATTTTCTCTAAGAATTATATCTAGATACCTTATAGTACCTTGTATTTTGTCGTCAACAATGGCAAGTTCCCTTGTGCTTGATAGTGGGTATTCATTAATGACCATTGATCAATTGATTCTATAGTTGTTCAACATCGACACATTTATTCACTTTTACTAGAATGTACTAGGTACCTTGGTTCCCATTATCCTTATTAGTGGGTTACCTCATGACTAGCAATGCTATACATCAATGAATGGTGATTAAATGGTTTCTCACATGTTTGATTTCAAATCATTTATTCTAATGGTGGAGATTCGTACACATGATGGGTTTGGATTGGAGATATTGAGATATGGCATCATCCCATTTTTTGATGCTACCACTTGAGTTGAATATACAATACCACTTATTTCTATTGCATCGGTACCTTGGAGAATATGTTTGAACTCTTCATATTTCTAGTTGTTCTCCTGATGTACACTGAGACATAGATCCACTTTGAATCTATCTCATGATTATGATTTTACTTTGACATGGATCAATTATGTATTCTTTCGTGGCCATGATATTACATCTTATATACTTCATGAATCTATAGTGTAATTGAATCAATAACCATGCTTATTTTTCTGTTGAGCATGGGTGTGCTTGCCTAAGGGAAGAGAGTCATTTGACAATTTGGTTTTTGTTTGTAGTTACTTTTCAGATCCTTCATTTTCTAGAATTCACCTATATTTCACTTGTTAGATTCCTCTAATATTTATAATATGTTTCAACCATAAAATCCCCTTATAACCTCACATAATAAGGGGTATCTATTATAGCTATATTTGGTCACCCTTAACAACCTATGCTAAGCTAGGCCATTGTGTACATTTTATCCTTGACTTACATCTCCTTTCACAACTTTTTTGATACTTTTATTTTATGCTTGTGATTTTCCTTCATGTAACCTATGAGAATCTCCTAGGTTTCCTTAAAGAAATTTGAAATAACCTTAAAATGGCCTTCAAATATAAAAAAATCACAATTGTGTGCCCTTGAGTAGATATCATGGAGGCCATACACTTGTATCCCTTGGATCTTGATCCTTAATGACTAGAAGTACTTAAAATTCATATAAATATGAGAAGTAGGTTAGAGGAAAGGGATTGTGTTGAGAGTTATTATACCTACATGCCGAAGATTTGACAAAATATCTTCTATTCTAGGTTTTTGTATTCTCTCTTGAGTAGAACCCCTAGGTTCTACAAGCTTTGTTTGATCTTCTATTGGGTTTAAATCATCATTTGATTTCCCTTCGGGAATAAGAACAAGAATTTTGATGAGATTGATTGACAAGTGGACTAGGTTGGAGGAACCTAGAGTTGGATGATGAAGGGTCTAGAGACACAAATCATGTATATATCTTGTTGTAACATTTGAATTATCTCTTATTACTTGTAGTGCCCCATCTGGCTACTCTCTCTCTCTCTCTCTCTATATATATATATATATATATATATACATATATATACATATATATATATATATATATATACATATATATATATATATACATATAT
>ML777672.1:3040523-3066706 GCA_009831015.1 Picea engelmannii
ATATATATATATATATATATATATATATGCACATTTTATACACATGATTGCATCTATGATTAGGTATGTTTAGACAATTGATTATGATCATGATCATTGATGTGTGGAACAGATAGTTGGTTATGGTTTTGATCATTGCCATGTGGAATAATTGGTTGATTATGATCTTAATCATTACCATGCAAAACAAATAGTTGATTATGATCTAGTTGATGAAATATGATTTTCATGATTATGTATGATTAACCTTGTAATGAATAAGATATGGAAGGGAAATTGGTTATTTGTCGACATGGATGCTCAGATCAACCCATATCATAAATGGTTGTGGAAGTCATGCACACATTTGGGTAAAATGTGATTAATTTAATTCATTATGAGTTTTAAATTGATGATATTAATCTATGCAATTATGATGTGTGTAGGTATGGGGAAATAAGACCTTGACAACAAGATCGTCAAATGGATAAGAGATCACAACCAATACCTTGTGGGAAACATGGAGTTTCAAGAAGAATATATGAGAAGCCATGAATTTTATGGCACTGAGTCCTAAATACATGGAAGATCAAGGCGTGGAGTATTGGATCTATGATAAAAGAAATATTAGGGCGTGGAGTCCTAAATATTTGGAAGATCAAGGCGAAAAATATTAGATCTATGGAATAGATTAGGACACAAAGTCTTGAATATACTAGGGAGAGAAGTCCTAGGTACAAGGCAAGGATGTGGAGTCCAAATAAGTCCGGAGAGGCATGCCATAGGGGTGCAAAATTCCTATTCTCTAGCAGAACATCACCACTCAAGGGTGTAAATCAACCAAGTAAGCCAACCTATAATTAAACCTTTAATTAATTTAATTCTAATTTACCCACTTTTGAGGGGCTCTTAATTTTAATATTTATTCAATAAAAAAGGTGAATTAATTAATTTAAAAAGAGGGAATAATAGGAAATAATATAAAAGTGACACATGGGGGTGATGGTTAATAAGTTAATTAATTATTTAATAAAATAATAAAAATGTGGGAATGCCACCTCAGAGGGGGTGGTGAATAATACATAATATTCTAATTTAAAAAAAAAAATTAAATATAGAATTTTTCATTAGAGGATGAGGTGTCACCTCTCTCAAGGATTATAAATATAGAATGAACCTCATGGTATGAGGGGGGAAAACCAGATAAGTAATGTGATGCTGCCAAAATAATTCTGGAGTCACTAAATTATCTTAGCTTCATTGATTAAGGTTTGAATGGTGTTGGAAGGAAGAGTGGATTGTATTATTCCTTGATCCTCTTCCTTAATTTTCCTATTATCTCTCTATTGTTGTATATGGGTATTTTTTGCGAGCTCTTACAACTTGGGGGTTCCATGTAGAGAATAAGTTCTCCCTGGATATGGTTGGGTGGTGAGACATATGGTCTATTAAGTTGGAAAATGGAGCGCTACAAAGATTTTATGCAACTGTTACGCTAATATAATCAGTTGATTTCAGGATGGAGTTGTTGCAAAGAATTGATCAATAAATTTTAGGTAAAATTTGAGTTGTTTAACTTTGATATTTTTTGTTATTTTATAATTTGGAATGATTTCTAACTACACAAAGATCGCTAGTTGAAAACGTTAATATATGGGTTAATTATTGAGTTCTAGACAAAAGTTATTCTAGCTAATGTTTCATGGATTTGAACAACTGTATGGCATTGTGGAATACATTTTATGCAAGATTAAAGAAAAATAATTTATTGTTGAAGTCGGAAAATTTTCCCTTTTATTTATTCTATTTCTTCTCCTCTTTCTACAGATTTCTTCATGGAAGTGAAAGTTAAAAGAGGCCCTGCAAGAGGGTTTAGTAATTTGGTCATGGGTTTTAATTATTTTTAATGTTATTGATTATAGAAATGATATTTAACATGCATATGTCATATTTGTATCGATATTGAAGTTTGTTGGCGACTGTAGGTGTTAATGTGTCTACTATATATTAGATTAGCGATGTAAATAGATTTTATAGAGCCAATTTAGATGGATTGAGATAAATCTGGTTTCAGAATGTTTATGTTTTGTTTCAACAAAAAGACAAGGGCTATCCATGCCAAAAGAATATGTTGTCCCCATTTTGAGTTCAAAAATCTTGTTTTCAGAAGCTAAATAATAAATCTGGGTGATTTACAGAATTTGCTTACGCCCTGTGAAATTTGTATAATTGTTGGTTAAGGAAAGATGTCAGTTAATCATTGTTTCCTCTATTCTATCTTTCCCTTTTCTGTTCTTCATCCATGAAATTCCTCTTTCTCATTTTCCTTTTCTATTTCTTCATTTTTATGGATGCTGTAAGTTCAACATGGGTGTTGCAGCAACATGTGTTAGAGGTGTTGTAGCAGTGGTGCTGCAACAATGGTGTTGCAGCAGCGGTGCTACAACAATGGTTTTGCAACACTGGGTGTTGCAGCAGTGGTGTTGCAACAACAAGAGTATCCATGTTGGTTTTACAGTAGTGGGAGTTGCACGATGTATTTCACACTTCAATTTACTAGCTTGAAAATGAAATGTTTTTGGGTGATGTGGTTTGCTTAAGGCCAAAGATGCTCCTGCATCAATATGGTTGTATATTGTTTGAAAATAAAGCGATTGTTCATGCGTCTCATTGGAAATGATGGATATAGCTTAATTGAAAGGTGTTACCTAAAATCCTCAATTCTTGTAGTTTGATTTCATATGTGTTTTGATTATGTACCTCTTGGCTGTAGATTTCTAAGTTTGTTTTCTACTCTTGCTTTCAAATTCCAAGTATTTAACGATGTAGTTAAATTACATTTGTATATGTACATTTTGAATTAAATTAGGAGGCTTCAATAGATTGTGTGCATGCTTTTAGGAAAAATATGTTTATGATTACTTAGAACATATTTGGAAATGGTTTAAAAGAGTGTGTTTATGTACATAGATACATAATTATAAACATGATTATAATTACATGATAGATGAATTTATTTGGATTTGTTTTACAAAAAACAAATTACACCTATTATAAGCCTAGATTCTTATGTAATGTTAGTAAGTAAGGTGAGACCTTACATAACCCCCCACCCTCAATTGATTATGAATTTATATGATGTTACTTTATATTTGAATTGATGAATTATGGATGAAACACGTTTATGTTATTTATTTCTATGCATTATTAGGTTTAAGAAAGTTTGTTTTTCTTTACTTGTGTGCAATTGTAGAAAAGGATATTGTGGTATAAGCTCACTGCTCGGATTGATCACAAATATCAAGGGGATTCACTCTATAATTACAATTACTCTCCTTTGATTTATTTTTATGCATTAAATAACATAACTTATGAATTTGGGAAATATAGACTGTTATCTTTCTTTGCTATATAACCTCATTCATTAGGGAATTTTATTGCAAACACATGTTAACAAGTTAGCTGAATAAATATAAGGATACTATACACTAGATCACTCTTAAGTCTATCATGGAATGGTGACATGTAAAAACTTACATTTTTAGGGCCTGACCCTTTTCTAGGGTGACATGGTACAAATGTCATATCATATAGGAGACATGTTAGAATGTGATTGGATACTTCTTTCATATTAGTGTGTCATTGAGTTATGTCATACACCTAGTAGGTCAAATTGGCTAGGTAAAATATCAATGGGTTATATATGAGAAGTGAGAGGTTTGCAAAGATGCCCCATAGAGATGCCTTGTAGAGGTATGTCACTATAGACCATTTTAGTGTTTATATGTGGGATTAGGTTCCATATTTTCCCATGGATTTATTTTAGTATTTTAAGTGAGTTTATGATTAAATATTAGAAAAATAACATGTTTTCACTTATGTTTGAAAGGTGGGTTAGTTTGGTGATGATTACAGGTACATTTGGAGTTTCTAACAATGGTTATTTTTACTACTTAGTTCCAAATTCTAATTTCTTCTTCAACCATAGAAGATTTGATGAGGATTTAGGATGATCATTCAAACATCTTGGATACTATCTATTATCAATTATCTTATAGATTTTGGAGATATCTTTGATTTTCTAATCTTTGTCAAAGGGTTGTAACCACATGAGAGATTTGTGGATCTAAATTAATTAATGCTTATCTTAGTTTCAAAGCAAGTTTATATATACATAAGAGTGTATTATCCATTCCAAAGGAGGAATCTTGGAGCAGATGTCCAGATTACGATGGAATAGAATACAGTTCTTGGTATTTCTCTTCACATAATTTGTCATTCTTTAGTTCTATAATAGTATGTATTGAGTTAGTTTACAATGTTGTAGAGTAATTTTCTACCTTGTTCTTGGGAGAGTTGATCTCACTCCAAATATATCACGATATTCTTTTATTTCATATGTTTTCATTTAATTTGTAATTTGGTTTCATGAACAATGTATTACCTTTATGCAAGTTGACTCTTAGTTGCAGGAGAGCATCCAATCAAATTGTTATTCAACGAATTGAACCGATTGTTGCATGAATACTCTAACTATCAAGAGATAAATATTGTGACGATTTATAAATATGCAATTCCTATAGATCTTAGTTCAAGTGAACAATGTACTCTTGTATTGCTAGATAGTTAGTTAATTTGCAATTAATTCTAAGTTTACTTTATAGTTTGGAGTCTTTTCTATTAGAGTAAAATCTAATTCTGCACATATAATGTTTGCATCTCATAAGTTTATGTACCCCAGATTGATAATAGAATGTAACATGATTTATACATATAGATTGCCTGACATTTTTGGCATCATTTCCAGGGCGATACTAAAAAGATTAGAGCATAGACAGTTTGTTTTTATTTTCGAAGTTATTTCATTTTTTTTTGTGTATGGTTTTTGTTGCAACAACATTTACAATGTTGAGGAGGATAAATGGTAAGAAATGAGGCAAGAACCTGCACATTCACTTTAGTGAGTTTCTCCGAGACCTCGTCACATTGGTAAAGTAGATCTAGAAAAATTTAAGGTAAAATGATTAAAGTTTAGGTAAATAAGTTTCATGTTAGTACTATATGCATGAATAAAACCCAAAATAGAAAAATATAATTTTTGTTAAACATATTTCAATCATTTTTATTCGTGGTGTAGTAATAACCACTTTATCCACTAACCATTGGTAGGAACATGCATCTGAAGGAGAAGGAAAAAGTAGACTTCAGGGAAGCAAAACATTCACTAAAGGACAATTAAATACTTCAAGGTAAGCCATCAAATTTATAATATTAATCCTTCCTTGATAGTTGAGTCTAAGGGTATATGTCTTTTAGGTTGTACGTTTGGTAATGTCTATTTTGATTTGACAAATTGCTACAAGTTTTCTAAGGTCCATGTGATAAGATGTAAGAGATGGATATTATATCTTTTTGGGGAAATGAAATATTAACATCATCATAAAGATACTCACCAAAAATTTCATATAGCCACATCACAATTTAGAAGAAATTGGTCATTTTAAAATTTTTGTAGCAATTTGACTTCGAAAACCTCTTCAAAATAGAGTTGGGAAAGTCAAAATTTGAGGGACTAACTGAGATAGTTTTTCAAACTTGTTTCTAAGGGATATAGCCCTTGGAATACAGTTTCTAAACCAATTTGTGTCATTCAATTCGTATCTCAAAAAAATAAGTTATGACCAAAACATTGACTAGATGTAGAGTAGGGAGCTCATAAACATAGTTAGGAAAATCACTTTTTGGATGCTAAACGGATAGATATTTCAAACTTGTTTCTATGGTGTATTCTCCTATGAATTTGGTTTACAACTCAATTTTAATCACTCAATTTTTATATCATATGAGAAATTTATGCCCAAAATACTAACTATCTATCCTAAATATGCATTCCTAAAACTATGTTTCCTAGGTTGTCCCTTGGCATATTTGACCCATCAATTATTCTTGTATTCAAAACCTGTTTTTGTTGGATATGTCTACATGAATATAATTTAATATCCAATTAGAATCACTTAAATTCATCATTAGACTAAAACATGTGCTCAGAATAGTGACTGCTGGTCTATGGGGGAATTTGAAAACAACTCTGTCATGCAAGTTGTTCCTAAGTAGATTTGGCATATCATCTCATGGAATTTAAAAATAAAAATATTTCTATTAGGGATATCCCTTTGAATAAATTTTATTTGGATTTTGAATCACTCAAATTATACATCAATAGAATAAGATATCAATGAAATACCGTCAGGTAGTCTAGGCTGGCCACCACTCCTCAATAGGTAAAAATGTATTTTCCTTTGTTTATTTTTTCTTGGATTTATTTCCTATGCATTGTTTGTCATTTTTTGTATAAGTATTGGATGAAGAGATACCCCCGACCTCTCTTCTTCCATCAACTCATGTTTTATTGCAGGAAAGTGCTATGTTTTTGCAGGTTCCGGGAGGATCAAGAAGGTCAACTATGCATGAGCGATTCATGAAGCCAAAGATTCATGCGAAAGGAGAAATTTTCTCCATACATCCATCAAATAATATTCAACATCTTTTTTTTTCCTTTCAAGAGGTTTAGAACTAGTTTTCACTTACAATGGTTCCAAATCATGTAACCCCAATAGAGATCCAATAACCCCTGTAATTAGTTGACATACTTGCATGCCTCCAAAAGAAAATCCTCCATATGGGTTTTGTTTCTAGACGCCCCGATATGGTTTTGTGTTGATCATATAGACTCTAGGATAAATGAGGGAAGCTCCATCCTGTGGTCAAAGTTTCAGTCAACCATGTTCCAAAGGGAATTTTCTTAGTGGCATTCTCTTGATTTTCCATGATCTAAAGCTCAAAGTACTTAGAGGTCACTACAAGAGCATTTTAATTGTTGACCAACAACACCAACAATACCAAATTTTTGAAGATGGATCAAAATCATGGAAAATTAATATGAATACCATTATCAAAAAGATAAGTCAAGTTCCATACCATGCAAAGTCGCATCCATAATTACATTACTACCTTAAAAATCCTTCCAGAAATCCAACTATTCATTATGTCATGGTATGCCCATATATTTTTTAAGCTTAAACACACATGCATATTGAAGTCAATAAAAATTCCTTGTTTATGTGGTCAAACTTCAAATTCCAATCTTTTTCATATGTTTTATGACTACCACATTATGAATTCAGCCTATATTTCCTTCACAAGTTTCATACTTTCTTGCTCCATCCACCCTAACCCATGAATAAAGTCACTCAACTCCCTTAGAAAGTTGCGTTACATTTACATCCTATCCTTTTCAAAATAAAATTTGATGGTGAAAACCTATCTCAGGCGCCTTCAAACCATGGAGTGTTTGAAAACTAACTTTTCGATGAGCATTCTATGGGAATACAATTTTTGATTGTGAAAACCCCTTTTGGGAGCAATCAGACAAATCTTATTTGAAAAACAACTTGTTGGCAGACAAGATTTGCAAATAATGAAAAAGACACCAAAAATTCCATCTAAGTTCCATTACTCCTCATGTCAAAATTTACAAACTTGTTATTCCATTTGAATATGAGTGATCCAAATCACAATTTATAGACTATTGTGTTACAAGTTCCAAGTCTCCAAATCTTAGTTGAAAATAAGTTACAAGTATTATATGATCCAGGTTCTACAACTCATATCACCATTTTGTACAACTCAACTTGTCTGCTCCTCATGAAGTCATATACTTACTGCATATCTCATGGAATTCTCAGTTAAGTGAAGGTTTGTTTATTTTCTAATTTGTAATCAATAAGTCATTGAATTCCAAAAGAAATGTACTTGGAAAATTCCCTTTGCCTCTTATGATTCCTTAAGAATTGCTCTCATATGCCCTTCCCTATTTGTCAATTTTTTTTTTGAGGACGAAAAACACCTTTAGTTGGGGAGGGGTTATTGATACCTTTTTAAAACCATACTCCATATATCTTATATGACGTTTTTTCCTCCACGTGAAACATTGGTGATCAACATGTTTTCCCCACATTTGACTATTGTTCTTCATGTAACCCCTCATTGGTTTACATGTGAGCACAAATTTGAATCAAAATTCAGTAGTTGGGGGATGATTTAGGTACTATGGGTATGCTTCAGTAGATGTCATCAAAATACAAATCATTTTCATCATATCCTTTAACCATAGTGTAGATCTGGTAACACCATTCATTGGTTAACATACTTATGCTTCCTCAAATCAAAATATTCCAGTTGGATCTTGTTCTAGATGAACAAGGCATGTTTTGGTTCCTATTAGATCACAAAAACTCAAACTTGCTACTCGTGGGGATAAATTCAAACCAAAATTCAACATAAAAATTTAAAATAGTCAAATCTGTGCTAAGGGCACCGTTTGCACGTCGTTTGCATGCAGTCAAGGCCGAATAAAAAAAAATGAAGACATGGATTTTGTGCCTAATATAACCTTTCTGGTATCTAGGCATAAACATTTCTCAAAAAATGAACAAGAAAGGTTGTATGGACATGCTTTTAAGGTATTTTTATGTTTTTTAACCATTGTGTACACGTAAGCTAGAATTTACGTTTTTTTTTTATAGCAGTGCCTTTTTTTTTTGTCAAAATGGAAATATGAAATTCTGACAAGATGAAAAATGTTGAAATATACCATGCACAAATTGAAGCACTCAATTTGGATTTAAAATTATCCCGGGGTGTCCATTTTTGTGCACTTGGGAAACTTCGTCAAGTTTGGAAAAAATGGCAAAATTGTTAAACAAGTAAAGATGAATTTGACAATTCTGGGGATGGTCCTTGATCAACACGAAATGAGAGAGGATATATAATAAAGAAATGTACAGATACATCTCAGATATCCAATAAAATAACATAAATATATCATAGATGCAACCATAAACACAAAGATACAGTAATACACAATTTCTATTAATGAGTGAAATGTACAAAACTGTAGAAATACAGAGTGAAAGACTCGCTAGAATGGTGGAAGATTATCTCTAAGAAGAGATGTGACGAATATTCACATTCGAAAGAATTTGATTAAAATGAGGTTCTAAAGGCCTTTTTAACAAAAATAAAATCCAAAACCCTAACCCCGGAAGATGAAAAGCCAACAATTTTGTGGACCCTGTTTTGGGTAGTTTGGTGTATCAACTTCCCAGGGGATTAAATTTGGTGTAGGATCTTCGTTTGGGGTGCATAATAGCTTATGGAAATGTATCATCTAGGAGATTAATTTTGGGGGCTAAATAAAATCCTTTGGCTATCACTAAGGTGCTCGATCCTGAAAAAAACTTCATTTAGGACCTCAAAAAGGCCCAGAAAGTTTAGGGACTGAAAAACAACAAAAAATAGTAAATTGCTAGAAGATTGTTTTGAGCCAGTTGGACATAGGTGGGTGGCCACTGATATCCACCTGGATCAATCCTCTCTCCTTAGGAAGAAATTGTATCCATTGCATTGAGTGCCCAGGGGAGAGGGAAAAGTGCTTGATGAGCTGCTTGCCTTGCTAGAGAACTTGCGCTGCCTAGCTTGTTGAAGGCTATCACAAGCTTGTGGCTAGAAGGGTTGGAAATTTTTAACTAGTCTAGATACATGAGATGACTGTGTGAATAAGGAATCCTTGCGCTTTTCTTCAATCTTTTTGACCTGGTTCTGTTGGACTTATTCTTGGACTAAGGTTTCCGTGGTTGCGGTGTTCTTATGTTCACATTTTGAACAAACTGTGAAGAAGCTGAATTTTGTAGTATGAGATACTACCTTGCGACATTGTTTAGGTGGGACAATAGTTGGAACTACCTCTGGTATCCTATAGATATGACCCCCCAGAGTAACAATGACACTACGGGGTCGAGACTCATAAATAACATGGTGCTTCGACATATATGGCTGGCCCAACAGAAAATCACAGATATCCAGTGGGGAAACATCACATAATACCTCATCCTTGAAGGGATGGATGTCGTATGAAAATTGGCATTGTTGGATGACACAAAGGTTTGATCCTTAGCGAAGCCACCTGATGTTGTATGGATGCGTGTGTGGTGTTTTTGACAATCCCAACTGTTTAATGACCTCGACTGATATGAGATTATTTTGGCTTCCTCTATCAACAATAAAATGCAACGGGGTCCCCTTCACCCACATATGTGAATGAAAAAGGAACTCCCCCTCTTTAGGATCGATTGGTTCTTCTGGTTGAATTGTTTCGGTCGTGACAATAGCAGTGGGATCTGCATCGATGATCTGTATTTTTCCATTATTTTCTTAATCATATTCTGAATCATGGTTCAACTCTTTGTATTTGATCTCGGTCACCAATGAATGTTTTGAATGACATTCATCGGTGTTGTGTTAGGGGATTTTGTGGAATTCACACCAATTTCTAGTGTCATTCTTCATCTTTCCCTTACCCTTCTTTTCCTGTGGCTTGGACTGGTTGTCGGGAGGTTGTTTGTTAGGGCCTTCTTTATCATGATTTGGTTGTTGTGAATTTGCAGACCCAAACACCCATTTGTTCTGGTGCCTAAATTTCTGCTCAATTTTGACAACATATTGATAGGAAACTCCCAGTGATGAGATGTCCAAAAAATCCATTTTGGTTTAGATGTACCTATGCAGATCCCCATAGTATTTTAGAACTAGATGTCACTCCGAGTTTTTAATACCCAACTTGGTGCGAAGGTATGTAAATTATTTGCGAACTCTGACACTATTTGGCTCCTCTCTTTCTGCAGTGTGGTCATCTCATGTATTGATCGTCATAGTTACCAACAGGGTAATATTGTTCCTTGACCACATCCACAAAAAAATCCCAAGTGGGCTCGACCCCATATATTCCAGAATCCTTTGTGGAAATTTTCTCCTAGTAATTTTCCCACTAATGTTTGACATGGGGGAGAGCCTTAAGAAGTGTGAAAGTGATATTTTCCTTGTCGGAAAAATTGTGAATAGAGAAATAAAATTCTAGCAGTTTTAACCATTTTTATAGGGCATCGCATCTATCCGACCTTCAAATATGGGAATATAAAAATTAACTTGTAACTTGAAAGGAGAGGTGCTTCCAAAGTGGCCTCTTGATGAAGACGTTCCTTTTGTTATCGACAGACGTTGAAGGATATGGGAAAATTTTTCCATCATTTCGTCCCTCTGTCGCATGAGAGCTTGATCAAGCAACAGATTGATAGAATATTCTACTCCATCGTTTTTATTTTCTTCCACCATGGAGGGTTTCTTGGGCATGTGAGAGTGATTGTCCTCGATAGAGACAAGCTTGAGACCCAACTTTCTATACTCGGACCTCATTGGGGACATGCACTGAAAAACGATCAAGAACAACCTGCTCTAATACCACTGATCTAGATTATTTTCAGCACGAAATGAGAGTGGAGATATAATAAATAAATGTACAGATATATATCATATATCCAATAATATAACAAAAATATATCAGAGATGCAACCATAAACACAGAGATATAGTAATACTCAATTTCTATTAATGAGCGAAATGTACAAAACTGTAGAAATACAGAGTGAAAGACTCGCTAGAATGGTGGCAACTTATCTTTGAGAAGAGATGTGATGGTTACTCATATTCGAAAGAAGATGATTACAATGAGGTTCTAAAGGCCTTTTTAACATAAAGAAAATCCAAAACCCTAACCTCGGAAGATGAAAAGACAACAATTTTGTGGACCCTGTTTTGGGTAGTTTGGTGTATCAACTTCCCCGAGGCATAACTTTGGCATACAATCTCCATTTTGGGCACACGATAGTTCATTGGAAGGTGTTGTTGAGGAGATTCATTTTGGGGGCTCAATCAAAGCCTTTGGCCATCATTAAGGTGCTCGATCTCGAAAAAACTTCATTTAGGCCCTCAAAATGGCCCCAGAAGTTTAGGAACTGAAAACTGCTAAAAATAGTAAATTTCCAGAAGATTGTTTTGAGCCAGTTGGAATAGGTGGGTGACCACCAATATCCACCTATATCATTCCTATTGTGGATTGAATTTGAGCCTAAGTATCACCATAAGCATTGCCACTACTAGTATTTTTTTGTGTTTTGATGTCAAGGAGGTCATGGAGGTCTTGTATGCTTGGCACCAATGAGATCTTTCCTCATGTTAAACATATAGAGGTAAATCATATAAACATGTCAAGAATACAAAGGTAATGTAGGAGTGAGGCCCGCGAGAAACAAACATATAGAGGTAAAACATATACATAGAGTATGAAGTCTTCTTGTGTATCAACTTCCATGGAGAAAGTGCTGGATGGTTCAGAATATCATGGCAGCCATGGGTTGATGGAAGCATCAACTGCTAATTTTGGTAAAGAAAACAAATTCGTTGTTAGGAAATATTCAATGCAATCAAATATATGGGAAAGATGGAGTTGAGAGTTATCCATTTCATTTCTTGTGGCTACCTGTAACAATTTTTATTGTTTGGTCTGTCTAGTTGCACATTTTACTGTGGCTAAGTCTAGTTGGACATGTATTGAAGGATATTGCTGCTAGTTTTAGGGATATAGATGTGCCAAGAACAATCCCCTTGTCAATGGTATAAATGCTATCCATTAAAAAAAACATCCCTGCTAATTAAACCTTGAAAGAATGTTGCAAAAAACACCGTAAAGAAATATCAGCACTATTTTCCTTTTTCCTTTGAAGCATTTTTAGATTCTTGTTCAAAGTCTTGTGGTTTCACACTTGTATATGCTATTTTTTGAAGGGAGAAAGAAAAACCCGATAGATATGAGGATGAAACATTGAATTGTGTGTTTGCAACAAATACCTCATATTACTATCGATTGTAGTAAAATTAGAGATGGATTGTCTAGATTTCAATATGATCAATCATGACTCACAGGTTGTGGGCGACATGCAATATTTGATGTGTAGGATTTTGTCTTCGAAGGAAACATACTAGGTTTTTTTGACATGAAATTGAGAGCAGTCCATGCAATCCTCTTATCACTTAATGAAAAACACATATTTGTAAGGTGTTTTAAGTGTTTTTTTGCAGAGATATAACTAGCTATATGAGTGTGCATTCATGGGCGACTACAACAACAAGTAAAAGTACATAAAATTTGTGATTTCCAGCACTTTGATTTTTTTATAAAACGTAGAAACAAATTTGCTCATAAATGGAAATATATCATCTGGATTTTTCTAATATTTTGGGAGGAAGTGCATTAGAGTCAAATTAACATGCTCACCAAAAATCATCCCTACCCAAGTTGACATTTGCAAGAAATCATCCACCATCACCTATAGCCATTTTTCTTATTTTTTGAAATCCGTTAACTTGGTTTTTTCAAAATTTTGGTGAGAAAAAGCATAAAATTAGTACCAACACCCCCACAAAATTTCCCAAGAATCTAGTTGGTAAATTTTGAAAATCAATGAAAAGTCTACCACAAGAAGTTTTCTATAGGAGATCCTGTAACCGTTTGCAGATCCGATAACCCTCTTCATTGATTGACATACTAGCATATCTTCATGAGGAGATCCACCATATGGGTTTTGTTTCTAAAGGCCCCAATATGGTTTATTGTTGATTAGACTCACTTCGGTCTACGCGATGGAAATGCTATCCCATGGTGAAACTCAAATTTAAGTGCATGCTAGTTCATAAATTTGGTTCAAGGATTGATATATCTTGAAATGGTTCATATTATGAGCAAGGATTGGTTGATATGCACATTATTGGATTATCATTTTTGATGCATGCACATGGTTGAGTTTTCAAGTTTCTAATCTTTTTTCTATTTGATGAAAGGGGGATATTTTTTGTTGTAGCAAAAAATAGGTTAAGTCTAAGAAGTAGGTGTTTCCACACAAGAACCAACACTCACAAACTTGTTCTTTCCACACAAGAACCAACCACAAGAAGCTCAACTCCCACTCATATGATTTTCAAAAGAAGAAGACCCCATCACATAGTTCATGAGAATCAAATGCAGGGTTGCACGTGGACATGCAACATCTTCAGTTGGGAGGAAATGTTGGGTCACCAAAATTCATCTTTTTACCAACCTTTTCCTTGACTTTTAATCATTTTTTGCTTGTTCGTATACCTTGTATTGATACCATTTTAATGTTTATTTGTGAGATTAGGTTCCATATTTTCCAATGCGTTTATTTTATCATTTTAAGTGAGTTAATTATTAAATATTAAAAAAACAACATGTTTTCACTTATGTTTGAAAGTTGGGTTAGTTTGGTGACGATTACAAGTACATTTGGAGTTTGTAACAATGCTTATTTTTACTACCTAGTGCCAAATTAGAATTTATTCTTCAACCATTGAAGATTTAATGATGATTTAGGATGATCATTCAAACATCTTGGATAAAGAAGAATCTTGAAGACTTGGATAATATTTGTTATCAAATATCTTAGAGATTTTGGAGATATCTTTGATTTGCTAATCTTTAGAAAAAGGTTGTAACCACATGAGAGATTTGTGGATCTGAATTAATTAGTGTTTATCTTAGTTTCAAAGCAAGTTTATGTATAAATAAGGCTTCCTTCTCCATTCCAAAGGAGGGATCTTGGAACATATGTCTAGATTATGATGGAATAAAATAAAGTTATTGGTATTTGTCTTCACATAATTTGTCATTCTTTAGTTCTATTAATAGTATGTCTTGATTTAGTTTACAATGTTGTAGAGTAGTTTGCTACCTTGTTATTGGGAGAATTGAGATCACTCCAAATAGATCATGGTAATCTTTTATTTCATGTGTTTTCATTTAATTTTGTAATTTGGTTTTATGAACAATGTATTACCTTTATACAAGTGTATTCTTAGTTACATGAGAACATCCATTCAAATTGTTATTCAACGAATTGAATATATTGTTGCATGAACACTCTAACTATCAAGAGCGAAATATTGTAATGATTTATAATTATGCAATCCCTATATATTTAAGTTCAAGTGAACAATGTACTCTTGTATTAGTAAATAGTTAATTAATTTGCATTTAATTCCGAGTTTACTTTATAGTTTGGTGTGTTTTTTATTAGAGTAGAATTTGATCTTGCACATACAATGTTTGCATCTCATAAGTTTGTGTACCCCAGATTGATAATAAAATGTAACAATGTTTATACATATAGAATTGAGAACACACTTATACTGAGAGGGGGGGGGGTGAATCAGTATAAGCTAATTTTTTACTTTTTCAAACATTCATCAACCATAAGAAAATAATCACATTGTAGAACATGGAACACAATATTTACGTGGAATCCATTTTGGGAGAAAACCACAAAAAATCTCTTTATAATTATTTGTAGGCACCAACCCACTGTTACAAATATTTGTAGGCACCAACCTACTAGAGACACCAATCCCCATTGGTACAAATCTTGGTAGGAACCAACCTACTCTTATATGTATATATTCATAAACACCAATATACTAGAGACACCAATCCCCACTGCTAAGAACCCACATAGAAAGAGACACCAATATCTTACATATATTCATAGACACTAATATACTGGAGACACCAAACCCCACCGCTAAGCACCAAATTAGAAAGATAAACCAATCACTTACAAATATTTGTAGACACCAATTTGCACCGCTAAACACCTACCAATGACTTAGCAACATACACCAATTTCTTTGTGTGAGCCACACCAACCTTCAATGAGTCTTCTTGCTACTTCTATATTCACCAAGTCTTCTTGTTTCTTCTTCCTTCACTAGGTCTACTCACTTATTTTTACATCACCAGGTCTACTCACTACTTTTTCCTTTACTAGGTATGACCAAAATTTGAATTTCCAAATCATAACTTTCTCAAACCTTGTTGTTTTGGGCCTCTTACCAAAAATTAACTTGTACATCATGCCACATATCCAATTTTGCAAATCTTATTCTGAAATTGTTACTTGAGGTACTTATGTATTTCTTCTATGCTCTATGAAATTTTTACAGTCTAAAGAGTACCATAAAAGAAGTTATAGTGAAAATTCCAATATGACATGTTTGGAACTGATTTCAGGAGCATTTAATAGCCCTAAATTCCATAGGGAATATATCTTAAAATATAGAAAAACAACATCTACAATTCATACCACATGTACACCAATATCTCTCCTCTGTCTCTGCAACATCCCATAAAATAAGTTATAGTGAAAGTGTGAAGATGACCTATTTGAAACTGATTTCAGGAGCATTCAGGAACCCTAACTTCCATATGGATATATCCAAAAGTATAGTGAACTAGAATCTAAAATTTGTATCACATTTACACCACAATCGCTTCCCTATCTCTACAAATGTGTAAGGTATGAAACATCCCATAAAATAAGTTATAGTGAAAGTGCCAAGTTGACCTGTTTAAAACTGATTTTAGGATAATTTAGGAACCCTAAATTCCACGGGGCATATCTCCGAAATTATAGGGAACCACCATCTGATATTTGTACCACATGTACACCAAGATCATTCCTATGTCATTTCAAGTTTTGAAACATCCCATAAAATAAGTTATAGAAAAAGTGCCAAGATGACTTGTTTGAAACAATTTTGAGGATCATTTTGGAACCCTAACTTCCATAGGGATATCTCTGAAAATATAGAAAACCATCATATAAAATTTGTACCACATCTACACCAAGAGCTTTCCTGTATCTCTGAAAATTTTCAATGTCTGAAACATGCTAGAAAATAAGTTATAGAAAAAGTGTCAAGCTGACATGTTTGAAACCAATTTTAGGAATATCTCCAAAAGTATAGGAAACGAGCATCTACCATTTGTACTAAATGTAAAATAAGATATTTCCTCCACCTCTTCCAAATTTCTAGGTTTGAAACGTCTTATAAAAAAGGTTATCACGAAAAGTGCCAAGATGACTTGAAACTGATTTCACAATTCAATCTTTGCTAATCCATTTTTCACATACACACTTTATCTCAATGCTTTATCTTTTTATATTTTTTCATAACCCTTCATGAAAGGACATGTTGCTTAATTAAATAATTAATTCCCAATACCATGCGAAAATACCCCAAACCATATCCAAATACCCCAAACCCATGGGTTTGAAACCACCATTTCACTTTTTACTTTTTCACATGCACCCATTTTTAATATATATATCAATTTTGGAAATGTTGTGTGTATTTTAATGACATAATATGACATTAATGACATCATTAATCCTTTGACATCAATGAAAATAATTCCAACAATCTCCCCCTTTGTCATTGATGGAAATCTTGAAATGAAACACACAATCCACCATTTATAGAAAGCATTCTCCCCCCATTTGTAACTCTCCCATGAATAGAGAGAATCCTCCCCCCATCTACAACTCTCCCCATTTGAAATCAATGGAAAAGGGATTCTCCCTCTAAACTTGTGCTTCTCCTTAATCACTCAGTTGAAACTCCAGTCGACCGTCATGTCGAGTTGATCCTAGGTCGACCACTTTCAAAGCAATCATTAGTAAGTAAGAGGAACACTACACAATTATACAAATGATGCTACACAACGATATCAAGTCCTCAAATATCTCTTCAAATGATTCAATCACCATCCATCAATCCAACCAAAATCTATCCTTGTAGTTGGCACTCATCCATAATTTTGTCTTTCACGTCTCTTATGCAAATATCTAAAAGCATGGTTGCTATTCCTTTTATTTTTCTAGTGAGGATGATGATAGGGAATATATGATTACACTAGATGATCATAGGAAGTAGCCTTTGAGTCAATTTCACTTACATGATTAGAAAAACCCATCATATCAACAAAAATGTCATCTATATGCTCAAGTTATGCCATGTGAGGAACATGCAACTCAACAATCTATTTGGCACAATCAACAATAGGTTATTTTTCTAGTAAATCAATATGAAATCCATCTGCAACAAATAAAACTTCGTTGGTTGTAGCAAGGCTAGGTGTAGGTAGGGAGGCAACACCAACATCATATCCAAGACCAATCCTAATGAATAGGGACCTTTAACACTTGATGATATCATTTGATCAACAATCTATTTTTTAGTTTGAGTGGCCTTGGAGAGTTAACACTCCAATTTTGTTCTAAGGCCCTAGACCCTAGACTAAATGGTGTTCAATAAAAGAAAATTCTAGTTAATTTTAATTAAACATTAGTTTTAGTGGTGGTTTTTACTTGGAGGGAATGGATATGAAGCCAATGATGTTCAAAGACTCTTGCAAAAATAGAAGTTATAAAAAAATTGTCAAATTAAACCATGCTTTTTCTTCAATGAAAAAGAGTGTATACTGAACAACTTGAATGCAAGCTTTCAAAATTTAAAATGTAATTTTTTTCTTTAAAAATGCACAACTACAACTTTCTCTTTTTCAAAATGAAAAATACACTACTGATGCAAACCATGAAACCTTAAATGGTCAAGGGTCCAACTACCTTCTGATGCAAATGGAAAAGAGAGAGATATTCTAGTAATGAAATATGTTTTCCTTTTCAATGATAGACTCACTAAGAAAATGAGAATTGAAAATTGATTCACAAAAAGAAAAGTATCTTTTTGTTTCTTGTTACTAAGAAAAATAAAGAAAAATACTGAAAGATCAAGAATTTTTTTCTTTTCTTCACTTAAAAACAAAAATGTAGGGTAGAAAGACAAGAAGATTTAGAAGAATAACTTCAGATTTCAAGAAAGATCTCTATGGAAATCAAGAAACCAAAGAACCAAAAAGAAAATATTTCACACTATTAAGCAAATCACAAATAATTGAAGAAACCAAAGAAGCACTTAAAGATTTTTCTTTTCTTTTACATTTTAAGACTTTAACTACTTTATGAGGCGAACAAGAAGTTTCAGAGAACCCATAGAGTCCAAGAGACCCCCCAAAAAGCAAACATAGGACTTTTAAGAGACTGAAAATAAAAAAAATACTACTTATAACACATACACTCTTGTTCCTACAGAAAGGTGTGTACATATTCACTTATCTCTTTACCAGGGAGCATATATATTCTTCTATTATTTAAATAAAGAGTGAGTACAACCCAAAAGCTTAAGAAAAACTTGAAAGGAACTAGATCAAAATCTTGAAACTAAAGGCTTAGGGTATGAAACAACAGTTACATAAGCATAGACATAGAGAAAGTTAAGAATCAAAAGAAAAACAAAAAGCAAGCACCTAATCCTAACCCAAAAGAGAACTCCTCAATGGAGTCGTCAATTTTGTTTTGAGGATAAATCCCCTATGATTTGGGCTAGAAGATCACACAAAGCATGCACCCTAAGAACCAATTCTATCCAAAAGAAGTAGTTAAGAGAACATAACTAACTGACTATCAATGAACATAATTATGACTAACATGGATCCCAACGTTCGTAGAATTTCCCGTATGAAAATTCTTACTCCAATCTTTCACTCCAAATATTTTATTAGTCAACTTACACACAAGGAGAAAGAAGGCCACAAAGTAGGTAGTTACAAAAAGTAACTCTTAACTATACTAACTAGGATCAAGTATGTTAATTCCTAGATAATCAAATGCATAGATATTACAAAAGAAAAATAATTACATAAGATTGGGACAGGAAAGAGAGTTCTCATTATATTAACATCATGAAATCAAATAATTATACGACTTGAAATGTCCACGGCACTACCCAAAACCAATATATGGATTTCTCCACCTGGGCCATTGAATATGTCTTGTACCTCCTAAAACCTCTCTCCAGACAAGTCAAGGAAAGATAACGAGTCTCTTCCTAAACAAGATAAATGAGCAAGGTGCTGGGAACATGGGTTTCTAGAAATGAATTGGAAAAATTAAAAAACTAGGGGAATGGGCTTGCAGATTGGATGAAATTTTTCTAGCATAATGATGCTTATATGGATGGTTCCTCTCTTCTACTCAATGGAATGTATTTATACTTCAAAAATTTGGTTGCAGTAGTTATACACAGGCTATAGGAGGTAATGAACTAGAAAAAAACCATGAACTCCACCCCAAAATTTGCATTTTTTGTATTTTTGTTTTTGTGTCAAATAAGTGCATACGCTAGTTGTTGAAGGGTAATGAGTGTATACAAGGTTGCATGTCTGCTATGTCAGATCATATGAAGCATATTACTAACTAGAGGGAATTTTTAAAAATATTCAGAGGATAAAATTGGGGGAAATTAAGTCTACAAGTGGGAAATGGACTTAAGATTTAGGCCAACAAGTGCATCCATGCAATTATGTGAAAAAATATTCTATAACACTTAGGAGACAATATCATAACTTCAATAGGTGCTAAAGTTCCACATTTACTAAGTATAGCTACAAAAAAGTTAGAAATTTTCAGTAGTCTTCATATTTTTGGTTGACTCCCATTAATACTACTTATTAGTAACCCAAATCAAAGCATTGACTATAAAGAAAAACAACACATAAATTGTAGGTGGGATTCACCATAAATGACAATCAACATAGGAAGAAGCCCAATCCTAACCCTCAAGTGTTTGTGAATATCTTAATGACTATTTGGAACTAGGAGATGATCCTATTGACATTGAAGATTTGATTAACATTAGCAGAATTCAAGGCAATCAAAGCTTCAAAATGCCTCCATAATGTATGAAAAGTCCTTCTAATATTAAATAAAATCTAGTAGTCAAAGCTTAAAAATGCCTCCATAATCTATGAAAAATCCTTCTAATGTTGAATGAAATCCAATAACTAATAATGACGAAAACAACCTCGGAAATGCATTAGAAAATTTGATTAAACACAAGAGGGAAATAGTCAAAGCTTAAAAATGCCTCCATAATCTATCAAAAATCCTTCTAATGTTAAATGAAATCCAATAACTAATAATAAAGAAAACAACCTTGGAAATGCATTAGAAAATTTGGTCAAACACATAAGGGAAATTCTATATGTAACTTGGTAGAAGACACAAAAAAATATATTAAAATAGTTATGAAGAAAGAAATGACTAATTATGATGTTGAAGATATCAAAGAAAAAAATAATGTAGCAATTATGTCATCCTTAAAAATAGGATAACATGCACAACAACAAGCTAGTGTCTCATCCTCTGGTTGTCAAGGTGGAGACCAGGCAATACAAGTTGAATATAAAGATTTGAGGTCAAATGTGTGGTTATCTAGTAGATGCTAGGTATAAAAGCACTATTTTGAAAATTCAGAACTATTTATAAGAATATATCTATATTTTATTAATGCACACATTTTGTTTTGAGCACTGTTTTTCCCATTAAATTATTGATTATTGATTGTTGATACGAGAAATGATTGTATTTTATGATATTTGAAATATACAAAATTCTTCTGTAGAGGTACACTTTTGTTCTTTAATTATCTTTTCATTATTAAAATGGCCCTATGATTCTTTACGTTAGGCTGTTTTCTTGGGGTAATTGAGTTTTTTTTGATTAAAATATGAGTAACAATTTAGCTTTTTAGTCAACTACAAGAAGGAAATAATCCAATGCTTTTATGCATTTTTGGATGAAAAACTATGTACATTTGTGAATGGATAAATTATTAGCGTAGCAACTAGGTTAAATATATATCTAATTATTAATACTAATACTCAATGGGCTCATATAGAATAATCTAACTTATCAGTAGATGAAACAACTATGATCAACCTACCAATGTTGTACTCAGCTTGCTAACCACTTCTCTAATTGGAAAAATTTACATAATGAGAAAGTATTATCTAATTATACCATGTAAAATCATTTGAAACTAAGCTTGAATTATATCCATTTCCTTTCATTACAAGAACTAAATATAGATCTATTATGGTCATATTGCCATAGCTCAAATTTCCAGGCATAGGCTACAAATAAGTGATCGAGTCATCAATATTTGTATTTTTGAAGAGTTTAATAGATCCACATATATGATATACTAGAGTGTACTCAAACCCTTGCCCTTAATTGGGTATACAAATACCAAAGAAAGGAAATATTATTATTACTATATACATTTGGGAAAGTCTCATTAGGATACTTAGGGCTAATAATTATACAAAACTATGCGTAACCACAACCAATTCATTCGTAAAAATGAAGACTTCACCAAATCCCATCCTTACTTAGTTGACATTTATCTAAGACATATTTCAATAGTGGATATTATTATATTCATTTACCACATAAGATGGCCACTAAAGTTCCTTAGTTTTGTTTAACAATTTTCTTATTCTTATGAGCTACTATGATTTCAGGAAGACTTGACAAAATAATTTACAAAACTAGAGAGAACTATTATATTCCTTAAGGGAAAAATAAAAACACATTGAGTTCTCCAAGAATCAGTTTTTTTAGGAGGTGATTACCTAGGTTTTATTGTTCCAATCAAAGTTACAATACTTTACTTTAAGAACATTTTTTTTTGGTAAATCGAAGATTCATGCCAATATGCATGGGGTGAGAAGCTTCCTTTATTTGGTGGTGATATTTTTACTTTATTTGGTGGTGATATTTTTAATGTTGATTTGTAGTAAATTTATTTGGGTTAGGGACACTTTTAAAATTTTTGTTAAAAAGGTGAAAAATATCTACATGGAAAGATATTAGAGAATTTTTGAGGTCTAAAATGGGCCTCCTAAGGAAAATAATAAAATAAAAGTTATGAATTTTCAAAGGGAAAGAGAGAAAACTACTTTTCTTTAATCATATTTTCGACTTTTCTCCTAATATGTTTACTCAAATTTAAAGTGTAGGCACTAATCATATGCGAAATTTAATTACACATCCAACTAGTTCCTACACTTGAAATTTGAGTAAACCTATAAGGATAGAAGTTGAAAATATGATAAAAAAGTACTTATTTTTCCTTTCCCTCCAAAACTATTTACCCTTATGGTTTACATCATCATCTTGAATCCTATTGGTCCTTTTAATGTTGAAGTTGATAGAACCTTTTTTTAAAAATATTTTTTACCTCAAAATTTTTCTAATGGAGACATAAAACCAAGTTTGTCTTGTTGAATAGAAATCTCACAAAAAAAAAATATTCTTACTTTGTTAAACCCAACAAAGCCACGTACCATCTACACTGATGCAAATGGAGTAGCTATAGGTGTAGTCCTTATTCGATATGGAAAGCATGTAGCATTCAAAATTTGCACACTGAACGATTTTGAGAGATGATATCCCATCTATGACATGAATTTGTTAGTCATTGTTCTTTCCATTAAGATACAAAGAAACTATCTCAATTACAATAAGTTCTATGCGATTATAGATCCCAAAACCTTGATTATTGTTTGTGCCAAAACAAGAATTTTCATCCAATAAATTATGATGAAAAATATCATGCAAATCTTCCCGAAACTCATTTAAAGTATTGGAAAGTAGAATACTATAGTAGATTCCTTCTCAAGACAATCTTACCAAGCTAGTGACATGATTCTCGTGTAGAATTGAGGGTTAGTTATACCATTCAAAGAACATATATTATTTCCCCTATGGAGAAGGAATGAAAATCCTGATTAAAGATAACTTGTACACACAATAAATAATTCCAAGAACAAGTGATAAGTAGTGTTGCAAGGGATGCTTATTGGGAATTCATTAGGCTAAAGTGTGGCTAAGAAAATTTTTGACTTTATTTTTGGTAACGATGGGTAAAAAAATTGAACTTACACATAACCTAGTAGAAAAGAGATTTCAACTCATTTTCATGGAGATATTTTTACATCAATATCCTCCCTTAAAAAATACCAATATAGGTGAAGCTAGAAATTAAATTAGATGGTCATATTGTATATGAGAACAAAAAAATTAGATTTTCAGTAAAAAAAATTCATACAAATTTTCCAAAAAAGGATATCATTTGGCTAAGGGCCGAGGAAGAAAATATCTCAATCTAGGTATATTTTAGTTGGATTTTTCATATTTTGGATTATTAACATATACCATGGCCAAGTATTTACCTTATAAAGGTTGAAACCCAACATTTTTAGTAGGCCTATCATGGCAATGTTTCCACACATAAAACAATACCAAAATACCAAAAATACATTGAATAATCACATTGATCATTAAACAAAGCATAAGGGAATTGATCAGAAGCTCTAAAATTAAAGGAAATTAGATTTTAGAATACAATTACCTTAACCATAGTGTCTCGCATGAAAATCATATTAAAAGTGCTTTAATTGAAGTTGTAGGATAGGAGGAAAATCAATGAAAGGACACCATTCTTTGCATCCTAAAGAAAACACAACACATTTGTAATCATTGTTTCATAGATAAAGATAAACTATATAGATGAAATATTCATTTCATAATAATACATTTTTTCCAAGGAAAACCTCATGGGATCCCTCCTCTTCCTTAGGATATTTGGATGGAGGACAACACAAACACCAACCACAATAGAATTTGGTAATCCCAAGGGAATTGACTAGATTGAACTTTTGACCTAAGGCCTCCCGATTGGAAACATTCCTTGGGTATATGATTCAACCAATTAAGCTAACCATTGGGGATAATTTCATCATAATACATGTAGATAATTGATTATTGAATGAATTGAAGTGTTGTTGGAAAAAAAAGACAAATATTCAAAAAACCATATTTAATATCACATATAGATTGAAATATTGAGAATATAAGAAAGAAAAATGTTTCAAAATTAACAATTAAAGAGTATAATGTGTTGGAATACTGAGAGGGTGGGGGTGGGGGGTGAATCAATATGAGAACCTTTACCACTTTTAACCACAATACATATTCTTCAACTTTATCAACAATATTCAACAAGTTATCATCAATGTATCATCTATGATTGCATTCAATATATCATAAGCATATAATCATAAGTAACATCACATCAACAACATCACATAAAATACATAGTGTTATCGGACTAATCGGTAGGTGTGGACACTAACAGATCTCCCTAGATCCACCTGGATCTAGAACAAAACAGGATAGGACATGACTCTTTCCCTAAGTTACGACCATTGAATTAGCTCGTAAGGAGGAACAAGTAACATACCTTTGTATCACTTCCTAGGGTATTTGTTGCTCCCGCTTCGCTCCGGTGCTCTTGTGAGGTCAAGACCAAGATAACACAAACCAACCAAAGTGAAGATAACAAAATGTATTCAATCGTCAACTTATGTGTATGATCAAGGAATTACGCAATAAAGTAAGAATGAATTTATGGGAAAAGGACATGCTGTTGTATCATATTAATCAAAAGTAGAAGATACAACCTGATCACCTTGATGTCGCAAGATTCCTTTCCGTGACTCTTGGTTCCAACACACACACTTGCTATGTCCTTGTGTGAAGAAGATCCAATTCCTCTTGATAGACCTAATAGAGTCTCCAAGCTTCTGTTCAAGCAGGGTTCTTCACACAATTCCTTCACCAATTCTTCAATTAATCTTGCTTAATGTTTTCCATGAGAATCCTTTCAATATATAGAAGAGGGTGAGATGGTTACATGGATGAGAATGATCCCACCAAATCAGGGAAACCAGTAAAATGATAACCATTCGAATGCCAACCCATTTTCTAGAAGATTCCCTTCTAGAACCCTCGAGACTTCTTCTCTTTTCCAAGCTTGAAAACAAGTTCACACCCTAAGTATAGAGAACAGTGCGAGAAGTTCGCACCCTAGCTGAAGGTGGCCTATGAGAATGGGTCATTCTCACACCCTAGGCTATAAGCAGCCTACGAACTTACTTTGAAAATGTGTTTTCTGGAAGGAGATAAATGCCACTTTTCTCAGGAGAAAGTTCTTGTTAGGAGCCTAAGTACACCATTGTCAATACACCATCAAGATGACCAAAATCATGTGTGACAGAATGCCCCCCAAAGTATGAGGTTGGAATCAGTGACAACCTAAATACTTTGTAAACTGCGTGTGTGTGTCGGAAACCAGGAGCGCACCTAATCAGAAACCTGCAAAAAACCAAGCATCTGCAGAATATCATACTAGTTCTGAGGTAGGCATCCCCATACTCAGATCACAGACTGATGACATCATAAACAAAGGTCATGGCCACCAATTATACACCGTGGATCCATGCCGTCAAAATATCGTATAGCCACCAAGAATACACTATGGATCCATGCAAGAAATTTCAAGTAAAGATGACATAGCCACGAGACATACAAAGTGGATCTATGTGTCAGCAAATTATACATATTCCATCACAGCCTGGATCAAAGAGATGAGAC
>ML777672.1:3066756-3083602 GCA_009831015.1 Picea engelmannii
ACATGTGCTGAAGTCGAACATGGTAGAAACCACTTGATTACCGGTCATTGATGAAACCGTTAACAAGTGCGAGGGAAATCACCATTAATGTCAATGACTCCCAAGGTACACTAGTACAATCCACTGAATGTGAATAAATGAGTCGAGGTCGAACATCCGACGGAATCTCCCGATCAGGGGTCCATGATGAAAACCCACTGTCGAAAGAAGGGAAACCTGCCATTGAGGCATGCAAGTTCCAAGGTACCAAAGAATTTCTAATTCTTGTTTCCCGATAATGAGTTGGAGTCGATAGAACAAAACTCGTCACAGGAGGGCCTTGATGTATCCCCCATCAATGAAACTAAATGAGTAACAGATTTTGAAGGTGGAACAGAGTATGATGTAAGATGAACTGGACACAGGGAAGGCCAACACAGAGAGAAAGGACAAATGCAGATGGCCGACTCAATTTCGGGTGAACTTCTCTTGAACATATGAATGACATGACCAATGATTTGGAAACATTGACTCAGATATGACTTAGGATATGACCTTGTAGAAAATTGAATGAGAGACAAATGGATTTCCAAAACCGGATTCAGATAATGAATAAGGGGGTGTCATGTTCAAGAGTGACACTTACTTCCAATAATATGAATACGAAAACACATCCCTTTCCCAAATTTCCCCCCACCATTTTTGGTGAGTACCTCTTTATTTTTACGCAAGCTTGAGGAGGATAACATATGCTTGTTGATGTAAGCTCTTCCTTCGAATGAGTCCTTTGGAGTATGTTTAACGAAACCTAGGAAGGAGTGGTTCGGTCCCATTACAGGTCTTTCAATGTTTGTTTAACGAGTCCAAAGATAGAAAACTCGAAGGTTTTTCATGATTATAGAGTCTGGAAAAACACTTAAAAGAGAACTCTCTCAGTTCCTTTTTCATAAAATAGTCTGATGAGACCAAAAAAGAGATAAATTATCACCCAACAAATGCTTTCTTCAAATACTTTAGCGAGCATGAAAATAGCAAGGTCGCTCGACGATCTTTTCATGTTAGAGAGTCTGAAAAGAGTTTAAAGAGGACTCCAGGGGGTTCCTTTTTCATATAACCTTGTTGAGCCCGAAAAAGTGATAAAAGTGTGCTCGATCACGTTCTCATGTATTTTCAAGCATGAGAATGGACAAAGACCAAACTCGAGGTTTTGTGCAAAAACCATAAAAAATAATTCAAACATGCGATGAAAAAGAGAAAAAATATCCATATCCCTGTGTATGAACGTCGAAGTCATTATGTCTGCAAAAAATAATACTCATAAGGGTATTAGGCATTAGGTTTAATAAATAAAACAATTATTAAAACCAATAAAAATGGTAATAGTAAATATAAGTGGGTAAAAGTTCTTTTTACCATAGTGATTGTAATTTTGCCAATATTTTAGCCCAAAACCCCTCTTTTGCCCTTGAATTTCGCCGCTCGACTGCGGAAGGTACGAGCATCCATTTGGCGAACCGTCTCCGGCAGTGAGGTAAGCTCCTTGTCTTCTATCTTTTCATGGTTCAATTTTTCATTTTCATTGGTAAAATTCAAGTTTTTGAGCTTGTTTTAGGGCTCAAATTTGCGCTCAGCCATTCTCGCAGGCTAGCCACACGGGACCTGCGAGAATGCATGATTCTCGTAGGTGGCCCCAAAGGAACCTACAAGAACCTCACATTGTTCCTAAAGGGCACGTGCGAGAACCGCAAAGTGAAAAATTTCTTTAAAGTTTGCTCAATGAAAAAGATACCAAGACTTGAAGAGAGTTGTTGACCTTCTTCTTATGTTTCTTATGTAGGCATTTGGCTATCACCATGGTACTGGAATGGCATGAAAGAAAGCATGAAGAAGATGATGCTATTGCCGGGAATTACCCAGGCACCATTGCCTCTTTGTGATACTGTGGTATCCTGAAATTCTTTTGGATCTCGGGTATGAGGGCCCAAGTCAGGCTGTTGGACTATCTCGTTCATATGTGGGACATGGACCAACAAGTATTCCATGTAGGGGTCCACACATTGTCCTTGGATATTGAGGAATTTTATTTCTTGACATGATTGTCATGGTGTGGGTACCATGCTAGCTTGACTGGTAGCAGAGGTGGTGGGCTACCTATGAGTGAATATTGTCGTTTGTATTGTGTTCCAGAGGTGGAAAGGAGCAAAGGAAAAGTGGCCATTTGGGCGGTGCAGGATTTGACCCTTCATACTATTTTGTTCACCATTTCTCGTATGGATGGGAGCACTGCTCCACACATAGCTCTCTAGAGCTACTTTCAATATGCCATAGAGTGTACTGAGCCTTGGGTCTTTAACTAGGCAGATGTAGTCCTTCGTAGCGTGAAGAGGCAGTTGACCAAATGCAGACAAGGCTACCTGAAACAATTCAGGTACGGGTCATTGTTGGTGTCCTTCTTTCTTGAGAGATTTCCCTTGCTAAGGTTGTAGGTTGAGTGGGGTCTACCAGCTCTAGAGGATCCAAGAATGTTGAGGTGGTGTAACCTCATGGCCAGGCATGTAGCTAGACCGATAATCAAATACAATGATTCCTTCTTTGACTGGTTGCGACCACAGATGCTGATGGTCGATGATTATGCCTATGCCGGGTTGGACTTCCGAGGATATCCAAACTTGGCTCTGCCCGAGGGTGCTCCGTGGGGAGATCTCGGTAAGAAGTACACATTTTTTACTTTTTAAATGTTTTTGTGAATTTTATCATATGCAAATGTTTTTATGTTCGTCCAAGGTCTAATTACAAAATTCTTTTTTGATGACACAGACATGGGGCCTTATCGACCTATGGGTACTTCTCCTATTCAACGGCAAGGAGAGGTGGCCCCAGTGCCACGATGGGATGCTGAAGATTATGAAGCAGTGGAACAAAACTTAGAGGGTTTGACTGCAGACATTCCAGACATGCCTCTTGGAGAGGTTCCACGACGTTATCAATGTCATACGGTGGGGGTGTCAGATTCTATTGGTTGACTGCTTCGTAGGGTTGCCTAGGTAGTTGTGTGTTACCATGAACATCATCCATGATGTCACTTTGTAGAATATATGAGCTTTAGATTTTGAAATTTTGGTCCTCAGACATAACTTTTTTGTAAAAAACTTTTTGATCGTTATATATACATACGACTTTACCGGTTTATCATGTGTTGTGTGATACTTGTGATGTGATTGATTTATAAATGACCCAAATGTCTGTCTAATACATAGTTAGCTAATGCATTAGTTAATGTATTTAGACATCTAGGAATATGATGATACTCAATATAATCAAAATAACGTTCCAAGAGGCGAATTCACAAATATACCCGTAATAAAGTAGGACCTCGAATAGCATAGAAATTACTTAACTGTAGTACTACGAGATGCGAATCAAGTCGCAAAACCAAGTGATGGATACCAAGCGAGATAACATCAATCAACAATTCGATAATGGCGCTATACTCTGCAATATTGTTGGTCGCACGACCGAGGCACACACCTCATAGAGTGACAAGTTCGTTTGTAGGGGCGTAAATTGCCCATGCAGCAGAAGCAAGGTTCTGAGTACTACGGCTAGTGCCATCAGCGAAGCCAATGTGGGGTAGTGAAGACTCTGACATCTGAAAATCAAACACAACATCACATAAGGGCAGAGACCAGATAACGACAAAAGCAAACTACAGTAACACGCAAGAAGTATGGTACAATAAAATACAAGTACTCGTGCACAAGTGATCTTATGCATGGTACTTCTTTAAGGACAACCCATTTATGGGTTCACTCAAAGAGATACCATCGTAATCTACTAACTCGTAAGATCCTTTCTCCAAAACTCGTCTAACGATATAAGGACCTCACCACATGGCTTCAAATTTTCCAGCTCCTAGCATATCTCGATATTGTTCATAGAGGAGAACCAGATCTCCTTTGGAGAAAACGCGAGGCTTGACATGTTTGTCATATTGGGTCTTGACATGTTTCTTCTGGGCTTCTATGACTAGGGTAGTGTTGCGTCAAGTTTCGTCTAATCGCATGAGATACAACATACATTCTTCTTCTGCAGAAGTGTTCGGTAGGAGTTTGACGACTAGTTTTAAAGATGGTATCTCGCATTCAATCGGGAGAATGGATTCTAAACCATAGAATAACCGAAAAGGTGTAAAACCATTAGCGGACTTAACGGACGTCTGGTAAGCCCACAATGCTGAAAATAACATTGTGTGCCAACTTGTTTTGTGAATCCCTATCATTCGTTGAAGCATGGTTATGAGAACTTTATTAATCACTTCGACTTGGCCGTTGGCTTGTGGGTAATAGGGCGTTGAGTTTTCATGGCGAAGACCCAACTTTTCAGTGAGTTGGGACATCATGAAGTTTCTAAAGTGGCTACCGTGATCGATGACGATAGCCTGAGGAACACCAAAACGAGCTATGATGTGATTGAAAATGAATAATGCTGTGGTCTTTTCAGTATTGTCAAATGTCGACATCGCCTCGGCCCATTTTGTAAAATAATATACGGCTACAATAATGTATCCATACCCCCCAGCCGAGTGGGGGTGACATGTCATGAAATCGATGCCCCATTTCACAAAGGTACCAACGGAGACCACGGGGTGAAGAGGAGTGGGATGTGACTGTATCTTATGATTATAGGTCTGGCAAGCGTGACATTTTTGGATGATGATTATGCAATCATTAAATAAAGAAGGCCAAAAATACCCTACTCGTAAGATCTTCTGGGCAGTAGAATGGCAGTCATTTAAGGCTTTCTCAGCTTCGTCGAACGTGAGGCAGCGTCGAAAAACTGAGTCAATCCCATGACGATAAAGAGTATCCTCGAGGATAATATATTGAATGGCTTGGTAGCGTATTCGACGTCGGTCAGTACTGGACAAATTGGGCCGAAAAATATAGGTTTGGAGATATATGATGATATAACCATACCAAAGATCATCGAAACTAATTAGGAAAAGGGATTCATTAGGTAAAATCGACTGCTACATTTTTCGTTTCAGAGTAGGGAAAGTCGCATATCAACTCAACAAACACTAACGAATTCTTGGACTTGGCTTGTTCGAATTCCAAGTCAAACTCCTGGAGTATCACAATCCATTTGGAGTATTTCCCCCCTAGAAATTGACGTGTGAGAATGTGTTGCATAGGGTTGTAGTTAGAAATCACCGTAGTCTTGCGAGAGAGGATATAGTGCCGGAAGCGTTGAACTGCTTGGACGATTGCCAAGGCCAGTTTTTCGACATGTAAATACTTGGTTTCGGTAGGCGTTAGACTTCGACTGAAGTAATAGATAACATGTTCATCATGAGAATCATCCTCTTGGACGAGAACCATAGCAATGGTGTAATCCTAGGTTGCGATGTAGAGGAAATAATCACGACTGTAATTGGGGGGGAAGAGAAGCGGAGCAAGTGTTAGGGATAGTTTCAACGCTTTGAAGGATTTGTTTGTGATGGTATCCCATACGAACTCAAACCCCTTTTTGAGTAGTCACGTAAATCCATGAGTTATCTCGGCGTAGTTTGGGATGAAGTGACGAAGAAAGTTTGCTTTCCCTTGCAAACTTTGTAACTGGTGAAGTGTAGAAGGAGGAGGGAGATTGAGAATCACCTCAACCTTTAAAGGATCTACCTTGATCCCTTGACGTGAAAAAATAAAGCCTAGAAGTCGACCGGATTCTATGCAAAAAATGCATTTGTGAGGATTGAAGCGTATGTGGTAAAACCAAAAACGGATGAAAATGGCTCGGAGGTGGATTGGATGATCGACTCGGTGCATGGAATGAGCAGGTAAGTCATCAAGATATGGTTGCACGATGTGCTTGATATCATGGAAGGCGTAAGACATAGCCTGTTGAAAAGTTGTGCCAACGTTCTTGAGACCGAAAGGAAGTTTCCGATAGGCAAAAGTGCCCCAAGGAAAAATAAAAGAAGTCTTGTGTTGATCCTTGGGAACAATGTTGATTTGATTATATCTGGAGAAACCATCCATCAGAGAGAATATTTTGCTTCCGGTGCAATCATCAACAATCTAATCGACGAAGGGGGTAGGAAAGTTTTCCTTAGGACAAGCTTTGTTGATATCCCTATAATCAACGCATACGCGGATTGTGCCTTGTTTCTTGTCGATCGGGACAAGATTGGAAACCTAGTCAGTGAGGGCCACCGGTTAAACAAAGCCAACTTTGAGAAGTTTCTCGACTTCAAGCTTAATAGTAGCCGCTTTACATGGGTGAACTGGACGAAGGCGTTGCTAGATGGGTTTAGCATCTGGGTATGTCTTGATCTCATGTATCACAATGTCGGGGTCAATACCCGACATTTCTTCATAGCTCCAGGCGAAGACGTCACAAAAATCTTTGAAAAGTGACTTGTAGGTGACAATTTCATCAGGGGAGCACGAAGCTCTGATATGCACATTTTCGACAATTCCAGGTTTGATGGATATGTCGAGGGGAATAGTGGGTGAGATATTTATTAAGTTCCCTTCGGAAAACACATCGTGTGTGGACTCAGGAATGGTTGAAATGACGACAACGGTCGACGGGGACGAGATCCATTGGTAGCTCTCGATGGTGTGTTGTTCCAGGAAGAGGATGGAACGGTGATGGCCATCGTCCTAGGGGGTGTCTTCCATGACAGACATAATCATCTTGTCTGTGGGAAAGATGACGCAGAAAGGATTTGGAGATAATTCACCAAGAGAGGGGGTAGAAGGGGTTGCTGATTGAATGGCCTGATAGGCAGATTCGACCAGACTTAAAGGCATTTCATCGCCATAACGAAGATGATCGCCAGGGTCAGGTACCATCCATGGGTCATGAGATGCAGGGGTTCCATGAATCGAGGTGGAGATCATGTTGATTGAAGAAATGGACGAGTGTGGAACATTGGGCGGTGGAATGGGGAAGGTACCCATTAATGAAGAGTCTTTGAGAAGATCTACACTGACGTTCTCATAACCTAGTGGGGTTTTAGCGATAAACGGTATGTTTCTAGTACGCGTATCCGAGTTGAAGAAGGCTAATTGGTTGATGGTAATGACCTTTCCTTGATGTGGGAAACATACCACATGAAAAAGAGTTGACACAACTGCACGCATGGAATCGATCCAGCTATGGCCAAGCAGAAGATTGTAATCGAGAGGAGCGCCAAATACTTCCACTTCGACTTGGACCGTTTAACCTTCTAGCGTGATCGATAATGAAGGAAGGACACCATAGGGCTTAAAACAGGAGTCATTGAAGGATTTGAGGGTGTTATGGGATTCATTCAAAGAGGGAGAGCCGATGGATTTCTAGCAGGTAACAGACATGACACACATTGAGGCACCCTCATTGATAATGGTTCTACAAATGTTTTTGTCAGAGACAATCACTTGGATTTGGAATGTGAGTTGAGGGGGTAATCTTGGAATGTGATCTTCCAAGTAAAAAATTATTAAATTCGTGTCCGTTGGGTCAATTCCACTGATAGCTTTCAACAGTGCCTTCCGTTGTGTAGGACAACTTTGAAGGACTTCGAGGGATGACATTGCAGAAGGTGCTTGGGCCAGATCTTCAACAATGTTGTAGTTCTGGGAAACATGAGCATGAGGATTGAAAGCTGATTTCCGAACGAGGCCCTTAGGAGGGGGTCGAAGAACTGTGTCAAGGCTCAGTCATTCAAGATGAAGAGGACCGTTGGTAGGTGGAGTCGTAGGAGAGGGTTGTACCAATGAAGGAGGTAGATCATCAACCTTCTCTTTAGAGGGAGAATAATATTTGGCTCGAGTGGTGAGTGCAATTTCATTCTTCTTTGAATCACTAGTACACATTAATACATAGGATATAGTGGAAGGGGACGGTTGGTCATGAATGACCAATTGGGCCTGTTGTTGAGGGGGGAAGGGTTGGGACAAGACGACTGGAGTGGGTGGTTTTGGAGCCCCTTGAAGGAATTTAGTAACCTCGACACGTCGTGGACAATCCTTCATGTAGTGATCATCACCACAGATAAGACAAGGGTATCGGGGTTTGCGCTTATCCCTATTGTCAACAGGTGGAGTTTTGGGTTTCTTTGCTTGTGAAGTATTTTTGTCCTCCTTATTCTTACCCTTTCCTTTTCTGGATTTGTTTTTATCGGCTGGGGTAGATTGAACCGCATTTACCTCAGAAGTCTTTCCAGTGGGAGGGGTAGGACATAGAGCATTTTGAACATGAGAAGAAGCGGGTTTGGGGGTAGTGCTTGAGGCAGAATGTGGTTGGGAATGGAAAGTGCCAATCACATCGTCGATTGCATGAGAAGCAGTTGGAGTAGTTGAAGTGGTGGAAGTGGAAGGAAAAGGTGCATCAGGGAGTAAGTCGTAAAGAGTACTCATTTGCGAGTAAACGAGGTCAAGGTATTGAGCATGACTTATGGACTATTCTTCTGTGACAACTCCACCCATGGCGATGTCATGACTGATGTCATTCACAAATGATTTTGTGAACCACTCTGCCAGTAACTGATCGAGAAGTTCGAGTTTAATGAGACGTCATCTCCGTCGCCACTCATGAATGTGATCGGATATATGAGTGGCTTTGTTTTGTTTGAAAGAACTCAAAATCTTGGTTCTTGTTTCACAACGGATCAGTAACTGGTAGTGGGTGAGGAAATCCATAGCTAGGGTGTTGAAGTCGGTGAAGAAACCTTGTGGGAATTATATATACCACTTTGCGGCAGAACCTGTGAGAGTTCTTTGAAAAAGATGTAAACAAATAGAGTCATCCATCAAAGAGTTGGATGAGCACCAGAGGTGAAAATTCATGACGTGATTGTTTGGGTCCTCTCCCGCTTCGCCATCGAATTTAGGGATGTCAGATGGTAACTTGGATGGTATAGCGGGCCATTGGGGAGAGTGACAGATTGGATCATTTAAAATCCTCGACAGATCCGGGAGGTCCAATGTGGCCAAGAAGGGTAACTATTTATTCACATGCGAGTACTAGTGGTTTTGGGGAGGGAGTCTCATCAGCAAACCAGTGGGACCATAAGCAGTCTGCATATAATGTGAAGACCCAAGCAAATTCGATGGTTGTTGTAGAGGAAAGTAGCCCATGGGATTATATCCTTGAACAGGGATGTGAGTTTGAGCATTCGAGCCCCAAATGGGATTGGACGTACCTAGATATGGTTGGCCTATACAAGGGGGTATAACAGATGTATCTAGAAGCTATTGCCCCCCAGTCGATTGAGGATTATGTTGTATCAGATGGTTCCAATACTGGGCCAAGGATGGAGGTATGTTTTGTCCGTAGGGTGGAGTCGGTGGGGGTTGTCCTCCAATCGGGGGTTGAGTTCCAATTGGGGGTTTTGTTCCAATTGGGATTTGTGTTCCAATAGGATTTTTCCCTACAAGGGGGGGTTGAGTCAAACCTCCTTGGTGAAACTATCCACCAACAGGAATATGGTAATTTGGTGTGAATGAAGGGATAGTGCCACTAGGATTAGTGCTTCCAGTAGAGGATGGAAAAGGTCCTCCGAAAGGGGGTTGAGGAAGTGTCAGAACGAAGCCAGGAGGAGAGTTCCCAGAAGAATAGGGACCGCGAGGAGTTCCAGATGGGGTTTGCGTAGGAGTGGGAATAGAAGCATTCAACGCACGGTATCCGGGTGGAAGCGTCGGGGTGACACTGGGCAAGAGCAGTGTGCCAATAGGGGCTTGACTAGCCGCTATAATCCTGGTGTGAATACTGGTAGTATCTGTGTAATGGACCATTTCTAAAGGGATGGTCAAGATGTGGTCAACTCGTGGAGCTTCTGTACCAGGAAAATAATAAGCAGTAGTAAAAGGTATTGTGTCTGGGTCAGAGGTTTTGGGGAACGCAGGTGAGACAGTGATTTCAATGCCTGATCCTGAACCAAAAAGATCCCGTCTAAAAACGCCAGCAGACCAAAAAGGATCTTGGCCCTCAGGTCCTAGAAAGGGTCCAGTCGATGATCCAGAAGACACAACAACTAAGTCTCTGGAAGAATTCACTTGCATAATCCATCTCTCAGAATCAGGGTGAAGTTGAAAGTCCTCTTGGGAATTGGTAATTTGGAACCATTATAGAGAGTCAGTTCTTTCCACTTGTGGAGTGGTGACATCTTGGACTTCACTCTGTTGAGGAGAGCCCTCTGGTGAGCTTGTAGGCAGGGGTTGAGAACCTTCCAGTCTGGAGGTAAGCCCTGCATTCTATGTGAACGACCTGGAGGGTCTATTGTGAACGAGTTACAAACTTATGGAGAAAAACTTATGGTCAACTTGGGTAAACAAACAACATGCGCTAGTAAAAATAATCTAGGAAACAACACCAAGCAAACAAGACCTTCTAATTCTGAAGTCACTAGTTGGTGATAAAAATCCAACGTCGCAACAACGAGATGAGAAGGGGTTGGGCTAGGGTGGAAAAGTTACGTTGATGACCTGCTTAACAGACTTACACCCTGGTTCAAGCTCCCACACATAATCGTGGGTATACCCTCCAAGGAGCCCGAGTGAGTTTGGTCAACATCGATTCCAGGTACCGTGAAGACTTGCCCCTTCACAGTCACCTTGTGTAAGACCCTAAAAAGATAGGCCACTAAGGTTACCACCGACAACAATAAAGGCTGGGGGGACAATCGACAGTCTGATCCACACGCAAGGGCAGGGTATCTAGCCCGAAATCAACTCGAGAGGCTTCCACTCATCATTGTGGGTATACCTCTAAGTGACCCCCGTAATACATGCAATCTCTACACCGATATCAACAAAGCAGGGTGAGTAACTCTGTCAATATCAATGCAACCTCGGGTTTGACCCTTGTGTGAGAAGGGCTTCCCAGGACAAAATGTTGTAAATGGAATTTGACACTCCTTGATACAAGATGCTATTGTGTGTTTTGTTCTTTGGAGAGTGTATCTCTCTACCTATTCCAAAGCACTAGCCTAGCTAATTGTTGGTGTAATAGAGTCCTAGAAAAGAGTTACTAGTTAAATTTTAAAATTGCGCAATGTTATTAAGGGTTGTTGTTACTCAAAGGAAACAGAGATGAAACCGATGTTGTGTGCGACTTTGACCCAACAATGCATAGATAGGAATGAACTATATCAATTTTCGTTCAATGAATCCTATGTAAGGGAGGGAAAGACAAGTGTTCCGGAACAATATTGAACTACGATATACAATCTTCTTTAAAATGAAATCTCAATGAATCACGTAACAATGACAATCCTCTATTTGTTCTCTTTCAACAATTTGAACAATTTATTTTCAATATTTTCAAAATGAAAATGCTTTTAAAAGAAAAATGTTTTTTACTTTTCAAAAAGATCTACACCATGGTGGTGAAAGTAAGGAAAACCAATAACTAACGAACAAGCAATAAATAAAAACCCAAACCAATCTTTCAATGGAAACAAAAATGACAAGCAGACAAGACTAGTCTTTTCAATTGCATGAGAACAATGATTTTCCAAAGTAATGAGCAAATGAAAAAGACAAACAATCCCAACTTTCAAACCGATCACCGGCTCCTAACCAAACAAGTACTCAGATTCCAGGATCAGAGAGTATATCCTTGCTAAGAAAATTCAAGAGATGATAGTTGAGAAAAAGATGGACAAGAAGAGCCTTTGATTTCCGAAGACTGGTCGTGCACAAAATCCGAAGACAAGAAACAATCAACCAGTGGCCCAAGAAGTTCTTTTTAGACACCTATGCAGATCTGGGCATCTGAGCATGGAAAAGCTTTAAATCCAAAAATTTTAACAATGGGTTTGCAGGTTATCAGTAATGTACAGTGCGAGAATGGAGCATTCTCATAGGCTGGCTTTGATCAGGGTGCGAGAACCTCGCACTGGACTGAAAGGCAGAGTGCGAACTCAAGGGATTCTTCCAGGCCACTGTGGGGTTCAGTGTGAGAAGGCTTGAAACTAGGCAAAATTTTGGAAAAAGACAAAAAATTCGAAGGGACTTTTGGACCCAGAGAGTCTATCAGGGTGTCCTGAAGAATCAGAGATTGATAGAAATGAAAAAAGGTAAGGCAAGAGCAAATGGACAAGGAAAAAAACCAAAAGGCACTAAAAAATGGGTTGCATCCCCAGTGGAGTCACCAATTTGTTATCGGACTAATCGGTAGGTGCGAACACTAATAGATCTCCCTAGATCCACCTGGATATAGAACAAAACAGGATAGGACATGACTCTTTCCCTAAGTTATGACCATTGAATTAGCTCGTAAGGAGGAACAAGTAACATACCTTTGTATCACTTCCTAGGGTCTCTGTTGCTCCCGCTTCGTTCTGGTTCTCTCGTGAGGTCAAGACCAAGACAACAGAAACCAACCAAAGTGAAGATAGCAAAATGTATTCAATCGTCAACTTATGTGTATGATCAAGGAATTACATAATAAAGTAAGAATGACTTTATGGGAAAAGGACATGCCGCTGTATCATATTAATCGAAAGTAGAAGATACAACCTGATCAACTTGATTTCGCAAGGTTCCTTTCAGTGAATCTTGGTTCCAACACACACACTTGCTCTGTCCTTGTGTGAAGAAGATCCAATTCCTCTTGATAGACCTACTAGAGTCTCCAAGCTTCTGTTCAAGCAGGGTTCTTCACACAATTCCTTCACCAATTCTTCAATTAATCTTGCTTAACCTTTTCCATGAGATTCCTTTCAATATATAGGAGAGGGTGAGATGGTTACATGGATGAGAATGATCCCACCAAATCAGGGAAACCAGTAAAATGATAACCATTCGAATGCCAACCCATTTTCTAGAAGATTCCCTTCTAGAACCCTCGAGACTTCTTCTCTTTTCCAAGCTTGAAAACAAGTTCGCACCCTAAGTATAGAGCACAGTGCTAGAAGTTCGCACCCTAGCTGAAGGTGGCTTGCGAGAATGGGTCATTCTCACACCCTAGGCTATAAGCAGCCTGCGAACTTACTTTGAAAATGTGTTTTCTAGAAGGAGATAAATGCCACTTTTCTCAGGATAAATTTCTTGTTAGGAGCCTGAGTACACCATTGTCAATACACCATCAAGATGACCAAAATCATGTGTAACACATAGTACACTAGAGTTTACATGGAAACCCAAATGGGAGAAAAACACATAATGATTTCTTATATATTGTTAAGAATACATTCATTGGAAGCTCCAACTTCCCAATTCTCTAGCTACAACTAGAAGGAGTCTACAAACCCCTATTTACAGGATCCAATATGAAGGAAGCTACAACTCCCTAAATTCATTGGCTCCAACTAGAAGGAGGCTACAACCCCCTGATTCTCAGGCTCCAACCTAAAGGAAGATCCAACTCCCTATGTCCTTCAACACCAATCGGAAGGAGGCTACAACCCCCTTTCCTTTTCTCGTCCTTCTTCCTTGAAATATAAGTGTAGACCAAACTGTCACTACCTTAATCACTGCCAATACCACTGTCACTGCCACTATCACCTCAACCTGTCAATGTATCCAAATTTTCACTATCACCAACCTGTCACTGACACCAACCTATCACTATTACTGATACAAAATCAGATCCTTGATCATTAAGAAAACCTTTCAACTAGATGCTCAAACATAACCAAACATGCCTCTACCAAGCATGTACCAATATCACAAACATATCATCACAAGATATGTATCTCAACCATGCACCGAACCTCTACCATACAATGTGTCAAACATGTACCATACCATGTATCAACCATGTACATCAATACATATACCATGTACCAAACCGTGCATCAGTCATGCACCAAAAACTGTACCATACCATGTATCAACCATGTACCATATCATGCATCAAACATGTACCATACCACAAACCATGTACCAACATATATCATAAATCATGTACCATGAGATGTTCCTCAACCGTATACAATATCACTCATGAAATGTCTCAATCATCTCATATACCATGTACCATAAGATATAAACAATGAAGTGCCTTAACAAAGTACCAAAGCATGTACCAACATCACCAACAAGTTCCTCTAACAATGCACCATATGATCATCAATATATGTGCCTCAACCATGTGTGAAACCATACATCAAACCATGAACCATAAAATCACCAATATGTGTCTCATCATGTACTAACATCACCAAGTATGTACCATAACCTCATCAAGATATGCATCTAAACCATGTACCAAACATGTGTCAACATCCATAAGCTATGTACCTCAAACATGTGTCATATCACTCATGATATGACTCAACCATATACCAAAAGATATCCCATAAACCATGCCCCATAACATCACCAAAATACACCTCAACATGTACCATACCATCACCAAGAGATAACCTTCAAAACATGCATATAAACATACCTTTAATCCTATAGCAACCTTGATGCATCATCATACCTTGCTGCAACTTGGAACAAGTATCTCGTTTACTTTACCTCATCCTTGCTACCTCATATTCACTAATAGATCAAGTGTTCACTAATAGATCAAGTGTTTACCTCATCCTTGCTACCTCATATTCACTAATAGATAGATATTCAATGAATGTGTGTGTAAGAATGAGAGACTCTTGATGTGTATTTATACTCTTCCATGTAACTGATTTTCAACCACTTTACCTGTAATTAATTTCTTGTTGTAACCACTTTACCCTTAATTAATTTATTGTTAAAACTATTTTACCCTTTTTCCTAATTTTAGGGTCATAACTATTTTACCTTTTTCCTTAATTTTAGGATCATAATTGTTTTACCCTTTTTCCTAACTTTAGGGTCATACTGTTTTACCCTTTTCCCTCATTTTAGGCTCATAAATGTTTTACCCTTTTTGTTCATTTTAGTGTCAACTCGTGCTTTCTTGTTACAACCACTTTTCCCTTAATCAATGACTTTGTAGCTGTTTAGGGATTCTTAACCATTCTTAGGGGCTTCCAACTTCATGTGGCCATAACTTCTCAACCATGAGGAACCACGTGGTGTACCACCTACCATTGGAAACGACATGATGAGAATGATCCATCCATGAGTATGTTACATGAATTTATGTTGTCCTTCACATTCAAATTCCTCAAACTTTGGGTTCCACAAACACACCTTTGGGGCTTCTTGTAGAATTTGTCAATTACACCTGCCTATCGAACTTCTTCTAGGGATGACATCAATCAACTTACCGATAATCTAGACCATACAAATGACAAGCAACTGTCCAATGATCAACCAACTTTCCAATGATATTGTCCACATATCTATGGCTTCCATACTTCTACAAGGGTTGACTCGACCACATCTCTGGGTCTTCTAGACTTCTCCAAGGGTTGACTCAATCACATATCCGGGTCTTCTGGACTTATCCAAGGGTTGACATCAATATCGAAAGGTTGACATCAATGCAAACCAATTGTCCAAACCAACTGTCCAACATAATGTAATGATTTTTTCTGACTTGTAATCCATATTGCTCAACATAGACATCTCAACAACCTTTTCCTTCAAGATATAGATTCAAGATATATATTTGGCATGGGACAAATTAATCAAGCAATAATAAAATGGATATTAAAAAACATAAACCAATTATTAAATAATCCAATATTGAAGAATAAAATGTCTCTTTCTTTGTTGAGTTGTAATATACATTAATGCATTCAATGTAATTCATATGATATCATTCTTGAACACATCCAACTATCATTAAATTCCAGGAACCTAGTTTCTTTCATACATTTTGTAAAATAGATGACATACACACTTCAAATCATGACATTTGGCATACATTTTGAAAAGGGTTTCCAAATCTTCAAATCCAAAGTTAAAAATTTCTACCAAAGCCTACAAATCCCTCAATTTGTGTAACAACCTCCTCGTTACAACAACCACTCTTATAACAGGTGGGAATTTTTTTTTTTTTTGTCAAGGTGTGTGCACTCGTGTAAAACAGAAACAGACACACCAGACTCTACGACACCACCCGATGACTAACAAGACACACCCACGATGATCACAATGAGAAGACATAAGGCACACAACAAGTAATTGCAACATTTAACGACGTACATGGTTATGCACAGTACGAACACCGAAGGAGGAATCCATAGTGGTAGATTTACTATTTCTACACAGGAAAGCAGGGCGTTCAATCTTAGTTCTCTACTCCGGGGAGAGAGAAGGTTAGATAGGCTCCTGGCCGAATGCTCAGGCAGAAACTAGTAATCCCCTCAGATGTGTCGCAAGAGTGGAAACCCTGCCTTTAAAGGGCCCGAGACTCTTGATACGGCACTGGATTCCTTACACCAAAAATAATCACACACACTAACATATAGACTAAGGCTACATGGAGGGGTCTATATCCCGCCCGATGCAGTAGACCAGACAACAAATTATTACAACCTCGCGCAACAATAAACAAAAGCAACCACATCTTCTACGGAAGGCGCAATACAAGGACTCAGACAACGACCACTAACATTTATGACAAGGAAGTCTATGACTCAATAGTGATTGGTTATTAGCCCACTTTTCCATTTAATTTTAGTAACCTCCGAGTACATTAGCATAGGGAAAATATAATTAAATTATAGCCCTGAGTTTAAGGGCCTTACCCTTGGTGTTGAAAATGAAAAGAATTAAATGTTTTTACAATGATTTAACCTCATCATTACATTTATACTACCACCTCATTGTAAACAATATCCTTACGTTCCTGTGTTATCATACATGCTACCATACTTATATTGATACTACAAGCTTGAAATTAAACTAATTATTAATGCAATTTAGACAGCATTGCACCTTTATAACAATCAATAAATAACAATTAATGAGAAATTGAATAACCAAATCATTCT
>ML777672.1:3084038-3107511 GCA_009831015.1 Picea engelmannii
TTTAAATGCTTTCAATATTTAATAAAGAATATATATAACATATTATCACATAATTTTATAAATATAAATACTTCAGATTCAATTTTAATTACTTAGTTGGTTTATATATTAAAAATATATATTAATATTACAATCTTGATTCATGTTACTGCTACTCTAGTGACATGCCCTCTTTTGGATTTTCAAAAGACCTAAGGTTGAAACAGTGAGATCATGTGATCTGGAGGAGAATAATAAAAGTCAATACTACGTAAAAGAATGGCAGACTAGGGTTCATGTTGAGCAATCCAATAATGTTTGATAATTACTAATTTAACGTTAAACCATCTCAATGCGTTGACATATATGATACTCTCCTGATGTACTAATGTATTAGGTTGCAAGTTGAAAAATACATCAAAAGACATTACCTTTAAAAAACTACATCTACGATCCAATACATGACAGTCTCCTTCCTTAAAGGTTTTGCTTCAACGATTTCCTTCTTTAATGAATAAAAAGAATAATTCCTTTCTTTAATAAAAGGCAGGCATGTTAACAAAGGGTTTTGGTGATTGAGTTACAACTGCACAGGTGTCGGAAATAATAATGTAATATAGTTCTGGTTTTGAATGAACAAACGACATTGGTCCCACGGAAATCGAATGATTACTATGTCCAGGAAATCCCTGCGCACTAGCTACACAATCAAAATAATGAAGAAATCGATTCATTGAAATTCCCACAGTTAAATAGAGGACAAGATTTGATTAGATATCTGTAAATCGTTTGCTGGCAATTAATAACAATAATTTCGCCTTGTAAACACAACTGCTATGAATACAGAGCTGTCAGACATGGGTAAGGAAGGAAGGGCACATGTGGATGAGTTTTGGAGCTTACACGGAGTACTGTCAACCAAGAAATCGCATAAGGCTTTTAAAACAATCTGGGCGCACTGCAGGACCACAGCGTGACAGTAGCAACCTGTCCCCCTCCGTCAGAGGCACTCAGAATTTAATCCGCACTGTCCACCTGACAGGCTCAGCACGTCCAAGCCAGGGAGGGGAGAAATCTAGGCAGGTCGACGACATCTGGTAGAGGAAAAGGTGTCTAGCTCGCGTGGGTATCCAAACATGACAACCCCCACAATGCAAAGGTTAAGGGGATCATGACCGCGGGGGTGTTCCCATGAATCACATCAACATTGTAACAACAAGAAAATGAATGGGAGTTTTTGTGTAGGGTATCCCCTCAATGTAACAAAAATGTATTAACAACAAATTGCTCCCCGTGTGGCTGTTTTCGTGTGGGTATCAACCTCCCCCAACCCGCCAATAAGTCCAATCCCAACTCAATCAGTCATAACAACAACGCAGGGATAAAAAAAAATGAATCGCAGAGAGGTAGAAACACGTAGAGAAATCCCTTGATCGAAAAAAAAAATTCAGCAATCAAGTACACAGCCACAGTCAAGGCTAAGCTCGCCTGAGGAAGAAATTTACATAACAAACATGGTTTGACTCAGGAAAGGGGGCAGAACGAAATCACGTTTTCATTTTTCTTTTATCAAAAAAACATAGAGAGAAAATTTAATTGCAGTGGCATTTAACATCCATAAGGTGTACACAACACATATATCATCAACAATATTCATTTGCAGGGGTTCTCCAGTAGCTATTAGTCGTAAATTTATTCCCCAAGAAACCCATAGCATAAAAATCTGTACAGGGTTGCGGCGGTATGACTGTATCGCGTGATAAATTAATTAAACACTACGGTTACAGATATATATAAACACAGTCATAGAATCTCTTTCATCCAAATGACAAGCATTAGTAGAGTAAGGAAACTTATTTTATAACCATAACAAAATTTTAATCGCCAAGGAACAGAAATAAAACAACCATTACATCCAAATACAACCAATATTCTGATACCAACATAAGCCATAATGCATCCTATTCTACCAAAGTACAAACAAACCATACCGTTGCCTTATAGCCCGCCACGATGATGTCTGCGATCTGTGCCACTCCTGCTCCGTGCTGATCCCGCTCGCCGACCGTAGAGACTACACCGGTACCTCCTAGCCAAACGCTAGGGGTACTCTGCTTCCCCCTTAGCCCCCCGAGCCGCAAAGGGGCCACACACACTCCAAATAGTATACCTAGCTTCCCAGCTCACCTCCAAGGCTGAGCTACCACTCTAATCCCAGCTGAGAAAATCCCAACTCCTCACAAGCAATCTGTCCAGTCCAAATTCGGCAGCATAACCATTCGGCTCATTTCCCTATTTTATTATTCCCTCTTTTTTTTTTTTTTTAAACCAAAAAGGTAAATGCGCCAATGCATCTTTTCATTTTATTTTTAAATTCATACTTTTTATACTCCCGCTCGTTAAATAATTTTATTACTATTGGTTCAGTCTCAGTTTATGTATGAGTTTTATGGAAAATAGTTTAGTCCCTTAAGCATTCAATTTATTCACTGAAGGTTATGCGTTCTGTCAATCAAAACTATGGCTTTCGGTATTCGTTTATTTATGAATTAGTTTAATTATTTTGAAAAACTATTGCGTTCATAGGGGGTTATGCTTTAAATTTTTTTATAAGGTTATGTATTTGACAAAAGGGTTTTCATAAAAGTTATGCTTTCAAAATGTTAATGAACTCTCATTGCAAGTTGTGTTTAAAGAAGGAGATGCCTTCAATGAAATTTATTGTCTGGGTTAACTAAACTGTAATTTATGTATATTTTTATTTTTAAGAAAAATTATGTTTCAATTTGAATAAAAGTTATGAGTTCATTAAAAGTTAAACTATTTCATTTAGACTTAGGGTTAGGCTCTTTTTAGAGTCAGAGTTAGGGCCTTTTTCCTCAAGGTTAAACAAAATTTTTATCTTATAGAATTTTTTTTTTTACTTAGGTTTAGATTTTGAACTGGACGAAAATTGTTTAGGGGAGTCGTTTTAAGAATTTATTAAGGCGTTATTGTCTTAGGGATATTTAGGTTTGTTTCCTTCATCCACATCAATGCGACGTGCCCTTCAGGACGCACCACGTGATGCAAGGGTGCCACTCACCTCGTTCGTTTCCTTTGCGCGACGTGCCCTTTAGGATGCACCACGTGCTCCAAGGGTGACACTCGCTTCTTGTGTTTCTTTTATGCGACGTGCCCTTCAGGATGCACCACGTGCTCCAAGGGTGCCACTCACCAACTAGATTGATTGGTAGACATCTATAACCCCTGGAGTCAACACTCCACCAGGTGAACTTGTGGGAGACTAAGGGCTCTAAGGAATAAGGCCCCTGCCTTATTGCGCGCCCTTTAGAATCATTGTGAGGGACTGTCGCAGTCTTCCCTCACGGCATCGTGGATCCTCTCGAACTAGGTAATCATTAACCTACAATTCGAGCCATGGCGGGAGTGCTAGTAGGCGGTGGCAGGGCTGCTGTCCACCCCTCTCCCTCAACCTCTCTGGAAATCGTGTGTGGCCCCTTTACTCCATATGTGAGTCTGGTCGGCAAGCTATCGACAGCCTGCATCATCAACAATCGTGTCAGAACATGTCAACATCATATCATCATATCAAATAAATATCAAAGTAAATAAATCAACCCAAATAGCACACTCCCTGACTCAATCCGGAGTCCAAGGGGTTTCCACCGATGCCTCTACATCCTCAAGGTCCGAAACCCTGCACACTCAATGAAACTGAGTCAGCAACACCTGTCTACATCAAAGTAGTAAAAACATCATGTCATCTATCATAACGCATCATAATCAAGGATAAATAGTTTAACATCATAAAAGTCCAGATCACTTGTGAGCAAGTGTCCTCAAAGAATAAGTTTTCTCAGTTCGCCAAAGCGGGATGTTACATACACCCCCTCTTGGTCTAAACTTCGTCTCGAAGTTTTTCAGTATAAATGCCGAAATAAAAGTACCACAGTATCATAAGTACCATAGTATCATAAGTCTATCTATCAAACAAAAATGGAAACTGCTGGCGCATATCATATGCGTCCTCCCAGGTCGCCGAGTGCGGACTATAACTGTCCCACTGGACCTTGACCTGATCTACCGTTCGACGTCGTAACTTTCGAACACGATGCTATAAGATGTGGATTGGCTCAGCCATTAGCACTCCCTCATCCGATACCTGCAAGGAACTCATGTCAATCACATGTGTAGGATCACTAATATAATGTCTCAAAACAAATACATGAAAAACATCGTGCATACACCTCAAAGAATCAGGCAAGGCTAGTGGATAGGCCACAGGCCCCTTTCTCTCCATAATCTCAAAAGGTCCCATGAACCTAGGAGAGAGTTTAGCTCCCTTTACAAACTTGATCGAACTCTTATGYGGTTTAAACTRCAAGAAGACTCGATCGCCAACCTCGTAACTATGGTCGATTCGGTGCACATCGACATAACTCTTCTGTCGATCATGCACTTCTTTTATCCTTTGTCTTATGGTTTTCATTTGCTCTTCCATTTCTTGGATCACTTCTGGTCCCACTAGGACCCTATCCTCAAGCCGATCCCAACTCAAGGGCGTCCGACACGGTCGCCCATAAAGAAACTCGAAAGGCGCCATCTTAATGGTGCTCTGGTAGCTGTTGTTGTAAGAGAACTCTACTAGAGGCAAGAACTCCTCCCAATGCTTTTGTTGGTCCATCACGTACATGCGCAACATGTCTTCCAAGGTTTGGTTCATTTTTTCTGTCTGTCTGTCAGCCTCTGGGTGATACACAGTACTAAAATTAAGCTGGGTTCCCAAGGCCTCTTGAAAACTCGTCCAAAATCATCCAGTAAACACCTATCCTCGATCGAATATAATCTTCTTAGGCACGCCATGCAGCCTCACAATCTCACTGATGAAAACTCTCACTATGTTAGGTACCTGATACGTCGTATGCACCGGAATAAAGTGAGCACTCTTCGTCAGAGTGTCTACTACTACAAAAATCGAGTCATGTCTCCTGGCCATCAGTGGCAATCCAAAAATAAAATCCATCGAAATAACTTCCCATTTTGATTCCGGAATGGCATGTGGTTGAAGTAAACCTGCCGGGTGTCTATGCTCATCCTTTACCTGCTGACACTCTAGACATCTAGCCACAAAGTTGACTATGTCGACCTTCATTCCCTTCCAGAAGAATAAGGGTTTAAGGTCTGCCCTCATCTTCGTGACTCCCGGGTGAGCCATGTAAACTGCTCTATGAGCCTCGCTCAGGATCAACATCCTCAACTCGTCGTTTGGCGGTACGTAAATTCGACCTCTAAACCTCATTAAACCATCACTATCAAATGAATATCCCTCATATCGTGGTACCATCATTATGTTTTGTCCGATAAAATCCTCGACTTATTTGTACCAGTCATCATCACGCTGTAAAGTGAGAATCTTCTCACGTAGATTTGTCTGAAGGGGTAACACCGAAAATATGCGTGGCCTCCGACTCAAGGCATCAGCCACTCGGTTCACTATTCCCTTTATGTAAGTAATCTCGAAGTCGTACTCGCTAAGAAATTATGACCAACGCCGTTGTCACGTGTTCAGGTCGCTTTGCGTAAAAATGTGTTGTAGTCCACAATGATCAGTCCTTAATCCAAATTTTCGTCCAACAAGGTAGTGTCTCCATACCTTCAAGGCATATACGATGGCTAATAACTCCAAACCATGTGTCGCGTAGTTTTCCTCATGCCTTCTTAGTTTCCTCGAAATGTAAGCAATCACTCATCCGTCTTGCATCAAGACTCCGCCTAAACCTTCCTTGGATGCGTCAGTGCATACCAAGAAGTCCACGTCCATGTCAGGGACCTTTAGTATTGGCGCAGTTTTCAACAACTCTTTAAGCCTTCGAAATGCTTTCGCACATTTTTATGTCCAAACAAACTTCTTGTTTTTCTTCTGCAATTCCGTGATCGGATTTGCTATCTTCAAAAAACCCTCGAAAAATCGTCGATAGTATCCTGCTAAACCCATAAAACTACGCACTTCTGTGACATTCGTCGGCGCAGGCCATTCCATAATAGCCTCAACCTTTGCTGGATCCACGACGATACCTTCGTTGGAGATGACATGCCCTAAGTAGTGAATCCTGGATTGATAAAAAGAGCATTTGGACAACTTCCCATACAATTTGTGCTCTCAAAGGCACTACAGTACCAAGCGCAAGTGTTCATCATGCTCCTCCATCATCCGAGAGTAGATCAAGATGTCGTCAATGAATACTTGGACGAACTTGTCCAAGTACTTGCGGAACACCCCGTTCATCAAACTCATGAATACCCCTAGGGCGTTTGTCAGTCCAAACGGTAAAACAGTAAACTCGTAATGTCCAAATCTCGTCTTAAAGGCGGTCTTAGGGACGTCATCCTCCTTGATCCGTAACTGGTGATACCCTGATCAAAAATCGATCTTGGAGAACACCGTCGCCCCCTTCATTTGATCAAACATATAATCAATTCTAGGTAAGGGATACTGATTCTTGATCGTAGCCTTGTTCAGTTGATGGTAGTCAATGCAAAGCCTCCATGATCCATCCTTATTTCGTATGAAAATAACTGGTGCACCCCACGGTGACACACTAGGACGTATCAGTCCCAGGTCCAACAACTCCTTCAGTTGCATTTTCAACTCTTGCAACTCCGGGGTCGACATCCAATAAGACGTTCTTGCTATCGGTTCGGTCCCCAGTTTCAGGTCTATGGTAAACTACAGTTCCCTTTCCGGCGGCATCCCAGGCAACTCCTCTGGAAATACGCCCGCAAACTCATTCACCTCCGGAAGGTGTTCTAGACCTTCCGCTACTCCCTTCTTGTTTAGCGCAAGGATCACATAAATTTTTCACCCCTTGTGCATACTCTTCCGTAACTGTAAGGAAGAGATGAACAATAGAGAAACTCCCTGGTTCTATCCTACAATCACACGTCTCTATCCTTCGTCATCAACCTATCTCAATCGTTTCGTCTTATAGTTGAGTATCGCCTCATGCGATTCCAACCAATCCATACTGATCACGACATCATAAGATCCTAATTTCGTGACGTACAAGTTGACCCTCGTGACAAACTCTCCCAGGTTAAGGGTACAACCCGTAACCTTTCCTCCAACCTTCTGTTTGGCTCCCAAAGCCATCTCCACGAAGCTAAACTCATCCTGTTCGACTTCCTTTACCTTAATCCTTTTTAGCGCTACACCAAAAATGAAACTCTCAGTAGCACCTGGGTCTATCAAAATACTAAGGGTCTGGTCAGCGACAGTACCTGTCGTCTCGAGCACAGTCGACTGGTGCTCTGCCTAGCGGTTATTCACCGCTGCATGAATCCGATGGACCTTGCCCATATCTCCCACTGTAGTGGGTCCAGCTAATCCGGATGCCCTAGTCCTCTCCATAGGACAGTCACGCTGGTAGTGTGGCTCTCCACACATCCAACACCCCTTCTTCGGCCCAGTAGTCCTGGTACCCGAAGTAGAAGACGAAGACCCACCGACCTGAAACCTTGGTCTGTTCTGTTGAACAGGCCTAAACTGTTGTTGCTGCGGGTGACGCTGCTGCTGGTGCTGTGGTCCTCTATAAGGTGTCCGTTGCTGAGGCGACGGTCGTCGGGGTGTAGAAAAAGTGGATCCCCTATGGAAGCCACGATATCCTGGTGTATGTATCACTGGTGTCTGATGCTGCGGCGTACCATATGTACCCTACCCTGCTGGTCTCACTGGAGTCCTGGTCTGAACCCCATTGATAAGCTCCTCCTCGGCTATGAGGAACTTCTGGAAAACGTCGTGTAAGGTTTGAGGCATCAAGATCCTAACCTTTGCATGCAGGTTGCCGTTAAGGCCAAACACAAACCTGTTGACCTTGAGCTTCTCAATGTTAAGGTGCAGAGCATACCAGAGTAGCTCCATAAAACGTGCCTCGTACTTGGGCACCGTACGACCTCCCTGTCGTAATGCGTTGAACTCATTGAGATGACGCTCAATGAATTCCTCTGAAAGGTATCTCTCTTAGAACTGTTCCTTGAATAGTTCCCATGACACATCTTCAATGACCATGTTCAGCTGCGGCAGGAGCGTATTCCACCATAGAAGCGCGCTCCCCTTCAGTTGAAATACCACCATGCGGACCTTCATGTTGGAGGTATAATCATGAAGTGCGAAGAACATCGCCATATTCTCCAACCATGCCTCGGCGGCGACGCCATCCGGGGCACCAAAGAACCCGAGAAATTTTACTTTCTCAAGTTCATGGTGAATGCTACCTATAATGGCCGACGCACACGGCCAAACCTCAGCGGGTTCCGGTGCCCTGGCCTTGTCTCTGTCCAATCGGCTGATCAGTGCCTCGGACATGCGCTGAAACGACCTCATCATCTCGACCACATCTCCAACTGCTATCTTCTCCTATCCGAGAACCTGCTCACCTCCCTGGGGGTTAGACCCCTCAGGCGTGGATGCTACTGGAGGCGTCATGCCTCCTCCCCTAGCACCCCGTTGTCTGCCTCCGCGATGTCCTCTAACCATGATTACCTGCACGCAACAATCAACTTGATCAACAATAGTATAATCAGATCAAATCCTGTCAACGAAAGCCGTAGCGAATCCCAAGTCGCGGGTCGAACCGGCTCTGATACCATATGTAACAACCTCCTCGTTACAACAACCACTCTTATAACAGGTGGGAATTTTTATTTATTTTTGTCAAGGTGTGTGCGCTCGTGTAAAATAGAAACAGACACACCAGACCCTACGACACCACCCGACGACTAACAAGACACACCCATGATGATCACAACGAGAAGAAATAAGGCACACAACAAGTAACTGCAACATTTAATGACGTATAGGGTTATGCACAGTATGAACACCAAAGGAGGAATCCATAGTGGTAGATTTACTATTTTTGCACAGGAAAGTAGGGTGTTCAATCTTAGTTCTCTACTCCGGGGAGAGAGAAGGCCAGATAGGCTCTTGGCCGACTGCTCAGGCAGAAACTAGTAATCCCCTCAGATGTGTTGCAAGAGTGGAAACCCTACCTTTAAAGGGCCCGAGACTCTTGATACAGCACTGGATTACTTACACCAAAAATAATCACACACACTGACATATAGACTAAGGCTACATGGAGGGGTCTATATCCTGCCCGATGCAGTAGACCAGGCAACAAATTATTACAACCCCACGCAACAATAGACAAAAGAAACCACGTCTTCTACGGAAGGCGCAAGACAAGGACTCAGACAACGACCACTAACATTTATGACAAGGAAGTCTATGACTCAACAGTGATTGGTTATTAGCCCACTTTTCCATTTAATTTTAGTAACCTCTGAGTGCATTAGCATAGGGAAAATCCAATTAAATTATTGCCTGAGTTTAAGGGCCTCACCCTTGGTGTTGAAAATGAAAAGAATTAAATGTACTTACAATGATTTAACCTCATCATTACATTTATACTACCACCTCATTGTAAACAATATCCTTACGTTCCCGTGTTATCATACATGCTACCATACTTATATTGATACTACAAGCTTGAAATTAAACTAATTATTAATGCAATTTAGACAGCATTGCACCTTTATAACAATCAATAAATAACAATTAATGAGAAATTGAATAACCAAATCATTCTACGATAAATTATAATGCCAATTATCCACACCTATTACAATACTCACATATTATACTAACAAGAGATTTGCGGTAAGGCACATGCCATTTCACATTATCGCAATAACTTAGTATCTTAGAATAGCCCCAAATGAATTGGTATGCTTCTAACCTTGACAGTACCGGTTAATTCACGTTCCTATGACATTACTCTAACATATTAAGGACAAATGATATCAATAATTGAAAAAGAGGAATATGAGGAAAAGTCATTTAGTATTATTTTATATCAACCCATTGTACACATATTGCATCACATTATAAGATATGTATATATATAAATATATTATTTTTTTAAATGCTTTCAATATTTAATAAAGAATATATATAACATATTATCACATATTTTTATAAATATAAATACTTCAGATTCAATTTTAATTACTTAGTTGGTTTATATATTAAAAATATATATTAATATTAAAATCTTGATTCATGTTACTGCTACTCTAGTGACATGTACTCTTTTGGATTTTCAAAAGACCTAAGGTTGAAACAGTGAGATCATGTGATCTGGAGGAGAATAATAAAAGCCAATACTACGTAAAAGAATGGCAGACCAGGGTTCATGTTGAGCAATCCAATAACGTTTGATAATTACTAATTTAACGTTAAACCATCTCAATGTGTTGACAGATATGATACTCTCCTGATGTACTAATGTATTAGGTTGCAAGTTGAAAAATACATCAAAGGACATTACCTTTAATAAACTACATCTACGATCCAATACATGACAGTCTCCTTCCTTAAAGGTTTTACTTCAACGATTTCCTTCTTTAATGAATAACAAGAACAATTCCTTTCTTTAATAAAAGGAAGGCCTGTTAACAAAGGGTTTTGGTGATTGAGTTACAGCTGCACAGGTGTCGAAAATAATAATGTAATATAGTTCTGGTTTTGAATGAACAAACGACATTGGTCCCACGGAAATTGAATGATTACTATGTCCAGGAAATCCCTGTGCACTGGCTACACAATCAAAATAATGAAGAAATCGATTCATTGAAATTCCCACAGTTAAATAGAGGACAAGATTTGATTAGATATCTGTAAATCGTTCGCTGGCAATTAATAACAATAATTTTGCCTTGTAAACACAACTGCTATGACTGCAGAGCTGTCAGACATGGGTAAGGAAGGAAGGTCATAGGTGGATGAGGTCTGGAGGTTACACGGAGTACTGTCAACCAGGAAATCGCGTAAGGCTTTTAAAAAAATTTGGGCGCACTGCAGGACCACAGCGCGACAGTAGCAACCTGTCCCCCTCTGTCAGAGGCACTCAGAATTTAATCCGCGCTGTCCACCTAATAGGATCAACACGTCCAGGCTAGGGAGGGGTGAAAGCTAGGTGGGTCAACGACATCTGGCAGAGGAAAAGGTGTCTAGCTCACGGGGGTATCCAAACATGCCAACCTGCACAATGCATAGGTTAAGGGGATCACAACTGCGTGGGTGTTCCCATGAATCGCACCAGTATTGTAACAACAAGAAAATGAATGGGCATTTTTATGCAGGGTATCCCCGCAATGTAACAACAATGTATTAACAACAAAGTTCTCCCCGCGTGGGCGTTTTTGCATGGGTATCAACCTCTCCCAACCCACCAATAAATCCAACCCCAACTCAATCAATCACAACAACAACACAGGGATAAAAAAATGAATCGCAGAGAGGTAGCAATACGCAGAGAAATCCCTTGACCAAAAAAAAAACCGCAGCGATCAAGTACACAGCCACAGTCAAGGCTAAGCTCACCCGAGGAAGAAATTTACACAACAAACATGGTTTGACTCAGGAAAGGGGGCAGAACGAAATCACGTTTTAATTTTTCTTTTATAAAAAAAACATAGGTAGAAAATTTAATTGCAGTGGCATTTAACATCCGTAAGGCATACACAGCACATATATCATCAACAATTTTCATTCGCGGGGTTCTCCAGTAGCTATTAGTCATAAATTTATTCCCCAAGAAACCCATAGCATACAAATCTGTACAGGGTTGCGACAGTATGACTGTATCGCGTGATAAATTAATTAAACACTACGGTTACAGATATATATAAACACAGTCATAGAATCTCTTTCATCCAAACAACAAGCAATAGTAGAGTAAGGAAAATTATTTTATAACCATAACAAAATTTTAATTGTCGAGGAACAGAAATAAAACAACCATTACATCCAAATACAACCAATATTCTGATACCAACATAAGACATAATGCATCCTATTCTACCAAAGTACAAACAAACCATACCGTTGCCTTATATCCCGCCACGATGACGTCTGCGCTCCGTGCCGCTCCTGCTCCGTGCTGCTCCTGCTCGCCGACCGTAGAGACTACACCGGTACCTCCCAACAAAATTTTAGGGGTACTATGCTTCCCCCTTAGCCCCCCGAGACGCAAAGGGGCCACACACACTCCAGATAGTATACCTAGCTTCCCAGCTCGCCTCCAAGGCTGAGCTACCACTCTAATCCCAGCTGAGAAAATCCCAACTCCTCACAAAAAATCAGTCTAGTCCAAATTCAGCAACATAACGATACCTAACAGCCCATCCCCTTTTCCCCCATCCCCCTTTCTTTTATGGAGTCTTGAGCCCCCTTGCCCTAAATCATATTTAATTTAAGTTTTAATGAAAAACCCTAAAAAATTCTCTGTCTTACAAGTGTCACTCATCCCCCACGTTTCTCCCAAAATTATTTTCTTAAATTTATTAAAAGGCTCATTTCCCTATTTTATTATTCCCTCTTTTTTTTTTTTAAACCAAAAAGGTAAATGCGCCAATGCATCTTTTCATTTCATTTTTAAATTCATAATTTTTATAATCCTGCTCGTTAAATAATTTTATTACTATTGGTTCAGTCTCAGTTTATGTATGAGTTTTATGGAAAATAGTTTAGTCCCTTAAGCATTCAATTTATTCACTGAAGGTTATCCGTTCTGTCAATCAAAACTATGGCTTTCGGTATTCGTTTATTTATGAATTAGTTTAATTATTTTGAAAAACTATTGCGTTCATAGGGGGTTATGCTTTAAAAGTTTTTATAAGGTTATGTATTTGACAGAAGGGTTTTCATAAAAGTTATGCTTTCAAAATGTTAATGAACTCTCATTGCAATTTGTGTTTAAATAAGGAGATGCCTTCAATGAAATTTATTGTCTGGGTTAACTAAACTGTAATTTATGTATATTTTTATTTTTAAGAAAAGTTATGTTTCAATTTGAATAAAAGTTATGAGTTCATTAAAAGTTAAACTATTTCATTTAGACTTAGGGTTAGGCTCTTTTTAGAGTCAGAGTTAGGGCCTTTTTCCTCAAGGTTAAACGAAATTTTTATCTTATATAAGTTTTTTTTTGACTTAGGTTTAGATTTTGAACTGGACGACAATTGTTTAGGGGAGTCGTTTTAAGAATTTATTAAGGCGTTATTGTCTTAGGGCTATTTAGATTTGTTTCCTTCATCCACATCAATGCGACGTGCCCTTCAGGACGCACCACGTGCTCCAAGGGTGCCACTCACCTCGTTCGTTTCCTTTGCACGACGTGCCCTTCAGGATGCACCACGTGCTCCAAGGGTGCCACTCGCTTCTTGTGTTTTTTTTGTGTGACGTGCCCTTCAGGATGCACCACGTGCTCCAAGGGTGCCACTCGCCAACTGGAATTATTGGTAGACATCTATAACCCCTGGAGTCAACACTCCGCCAGGTGAAATTGTGGGAGACTAAGGGCTCTAAGGAATAAGGCCCTCGCCTTATTGCGCTCCCTTTAGAATCATCGTGAGCGACTATCGCAGTCTTCCCTCATGACATCATGATCCTCTCGAACTAGGTAATCGTTAACCTACAGTTCGAGCCATGATGGAAGTGATAGTAGGCGGTGGCAGGGCTATTGTCCACCCCTCTCCCTCAACCTCTCTGGAAATCGTGTGTGGCCCCTTTACTCCATATGTGAGTCTGGTCGGCAAGCTATCATCAGCCTGCATCATCAACAATCATGTCAGAACATGTCAACATCATATCATTAGATCAAATAAATATCACAGTAAATAAATCAACCCAAATATCACACTCCCTGACTCAATCCGGAGTCCAAGGGGGTTCCACCGATGCCTCTGCATCCTCAAGGTCCGAAACCCTGCACACTCAATGAAACTGAGTCAGCAACACCTGTCTACATCAAAGTAGTAAAAACATCATGCCATCTATCATAATGCATCATAATCAAGGATAAATAGTTTAACATCATAAAAGTCCAGATCACTTGTGATCAAGTGTCCTCAAAGAATAAGTTTTCTCAGTGCGCCAGAGCGGGATGTTACAATTTGGCTACAAAACCACACTTCCTTCCAGAGTGTCCCTGTTCATGCCTAGCCTTGGCTACAAAACCACACTTCCTTCCAGAGTGTCCCTGTTCATGCCTAGCCTTGGCTACAAAACCACACTTTGTTCATGCCTGGCCTTGGTGTAGGTAATATGTATTTCTCTAGAGTTTCCCCGCCTACATGGTGTTCTCCCACATAACATGACTATGGTATGGAAAATCTTGTTTCAATATGGTAGGAAACTCTTGTATATAACTTGACGTGAGTAGGTGAAATGAGAATTCAAGTAGTGTCATAGTTTAGACCTTTCTGCCCTCCCTATCTTATGTTAGTGGGGGTATTTCTCAACTATAAGGTTGTTTCCTGTTTGTTGAATTTTTTTATGGAACCATCTAAGGATTTAGGGTTTTATGCAAGTCAACTTCATAGTTTGGTGGAGGTGTAGATTGACGAGTCACAAAATTACCATCTTTTGACATATTCTTTTCCTTATTTTTAATCCCTTTCCATTTACCTGTATATTCTAGGATCAAAGTATATTTCTACATTTCTTAGTATTTCATTGAATTATGATTAACATTAGAAATAATTAGTGTATTATGTATTTGGTTTTGAAATAATGGCTCATGTGTGAACAATTTGTTATAAGAATGGGTACACAAGCTACAATGTTGAAGAACATTCAAATTAATGGTGAAGAGCATTTGAAGATCCATGTGTTGAAGAATTAACATGCCACAGAGGAGGGAATCGATCACCAAGAATCATGTAGCCACTTGGGGAAGATATCATAACATTTTTTTCATGGTTTTAATTATTGGAAGACCGATTTCTATGTGCCCACATGTGCATATCCATTTTTACTATATATTTAAATATATCCCATGTATATATCATGGATCTAGGGAGCCCAACATCATTATTAACTATTTTAAACACATTTTGAGCAAATTATTGTAACCAACATGACTTATTTCGAATTTGATAAGTAGTGGCATTCCAAAACATGTGAGAACTAATTATGAATGTTGTAATCACTTGAGAATATTATATCCTCAAGTGGATCTATATTTAGATATTTGTTTTAACCACTTGAGGATATTCTCAAGTGGATATATATTTAGATATTTGTTGTAACCATTTGGGAATATCTTATCCTCAAGTGGATCTATATTTAGATATTTGTTTCAAGCAAGCTCATGTATAAAAGAGAGTGTCATCTCCATTCCAAAGGACATGACTCTTGGAGCATATTTCAAACTTACGATGGAGTGAATAAAACATGTTGAGAATTTCTCCCACATGGATTGTAAGTTTATAGTTTCATTGTGTTTTATGATTTGATATAGTTTATGATGTTGTATCTTATTTTGCTACGTTGTTCCTAGGAGAATTGAGCTCACTCCAAATGGATCATGGTAATCTTTTCCTTTATGCCAGTATGGTGTGTTTTGTGTTTGCATTTGATTTCATTTCTCTTTTAATATTCATTCATTGGATTATATATATACCAAACAGAGCACTATTGTAGAAAAGTTCAATTTGATCACAACTTGATTTATATCCATGGTGGATATAGAATAAGAAATATTCAATGATGGATGAAACATGGTGTGTTTATTTTTCACAATGTCATTTCAATTTGTATATTAGTGATGTAATTTCCTTTTCTTAGAATCGTATTAGATAAACTAATGCAAGTTAAGAATATGTAGCATGCACATACAGTGCATGACATATCATAAGTTTACAAACTTCGGATTGATGATTAAATGAAACAAGATTTGGGCCTTCAAAGGTGGTATATAAATTGACTATCATAGAGGACACACATTTAATGTCTTTTGTGTTTTATTTATTTATTTAATATCTTACAATATATATAATTAATAACTATATAGTATAATACACACACACACACACACACACATGTGTGTGTGTGTGTAATAAATATAATGTATAATATAGAAACTATTAAATACATACATACACTTACACGCACACACACACACACACACACACACACACACACACACACACACACACCAGAAAAAATCTATTATATAGGATAACAACAGATACACGAGTGTTGGATATGAATTTTGGTTAAGTTTTGGGATCTGCACTAGAATAAATCAAAAAATAAAAGGTTGTTAAAACATGGACTAGAGCGCGCGATGGGAGAAGACTTTAAGGAGTCAAAGTGTACGATAGGAGGAAGCACGATGGATCGGTGCGCAAAAGGAAGAAAGTAGTTAGGATTTTGGGACATTTTGTCCACTTTGTAATGGGCTTAGCCCTATTTTGATGTATAAATATGTAAATGGTTTTTGGGTAGAGAGGGGTTGAATGTTCGAGTGGTGGATGAAGGAGAAGCAAACTTATTTTTGGCTAAGTGTTAAAATGTTATGAATGAGGAGTGAGGCTCGTACTGTAGAAAAACAACTAGGAAGGCTTGGGTAATGTTACTATTTCATATTTTGTAGCAGATTGTGCAACTGTAAGAAGATTACTAATGACTAATAAAATAAGCCAGTTGTTTTGGACGTAGCCCAAGTTGGGTGAACCATGTTAAAACTGTGTGTCGTGATGTGTTTCCTTCACATGCTATGATGTTTATTGTTATGGTGCAATGATGATAAATTCTTAAGTATGTTGAATGTGTTATTGATATATGATGTTGTAATGTTACACACTAAAGTAATTGGTAAATGAATGAATTCTAAGTGGGATAATGTTATGCATATAATATATTGACTGTTAAGTAACCGTTAAATAATGGGAACTGCACACATGAGTACATGGTTAGTAAAGACATGTTGAATGCATCACTGCCCCTCATCACTGTAGAACCTTGGTTCCTGTAACCCTTCTAGATGGCTCGTGTGTGACTTCTCTTTGTTTGCAGGTGATTCTGAAAGGGACAGTGTCTACGGGTTTTGTTGGTATATTGATGATTAACCCTGGGTATACCCACTACATTCCAACAAATGGTTTTGTTTTAGGGACCATGAACCATAATTGAGGGGAATTCTTTGGAGGCTGAATAAAGAAGATATCACTAAATAGATGGAAATGAAGCAATAAGACTTTTCCATAGAATAGAATAGGAACCCACAACTCAACGATGAACAATGGTTGCAAAGGTATGTGTTCATAGATATTCATGAAAACTTCTTTTGTGAATTTTTGAAAATTTTGACTGAATTGTTAGAAATCCTAATTGAGAACGTTGGAGGATATTGAATTGAAGCTCCGAGAAATTGGACCCCTGAATTGATCAGACAATTGAACACAATAAGTAATAGAGTTTCTCATGTAGTTGATTTTTGGTTAAATAGTGCACTAGAGGGTTACATTACAAAGTTTGCGATAGATTGTACACAATATTATAGTGTCGAAGAGAGGGATTTTTTCAAGGGGCCATGTGGAAGATATTTTAGTGCACTATCTACTTGGATAAAGATGTTGTTTTGCAATAAGAATGCTATGAATATGGAGTCTGATTGCTAGGCGCCTCCATGCACATAAGGGGACTCGGGGATGTCCAAAGGATGATCTGAGAGTTGAAGGAGAGGATGGATGAGAACATGATGGAATGAGGATGCCGAGAAAGGAATACAGTAAATCTGATGGATAGATTGGAGTATTGTACCATGGGAAAATGTTTAGGTATAGTAAGAAGGAGATTGTGGTTGAGAGAGAAGAGAATCAAAAAGTATTTGAGAAAAGAGATCTATGTGCAATACTTCATATCAAACTGCATAGAGAAAGGAAAGAGAGAGAAAATGATCCTTAGTACAGTCCAACAGAAGAAGTAATTACATCTTAGATCATAATCTACGTCAAATCGATGACCCTATGTGCATCACCTAGATCTGAAGTAGAAACCAGAGCTGTGTCGAGAGCAATTGTAGTTAGTGGAGGAAGTCAAAATAGTAGTTAGAATAGTGGGAGTAACTCAACAAACCAAATTCAATCAACATCACTGAAGGTAAGCCCTAAACAAAATACAATGGAATAAATAGATCATATGTTGAGAATGCTAGAATTTCAGGGAGCAAGGTCGTAACACCCCAAGAAACATATGTTTGTATGCGATACGATATGGAATGCTAATAATGTTCAATATGAAGCAACAAAGATTGCATAGTTAGCCACAACGTTCATAGGTCATGCACTGCTATGGTATATGAAGTATCATACTACTACATCGACTAAACAGTCTAGAACATTGGCAGAGATTAGATGAGATTTGTTAAAGGAATCTTGGAAGCCTAAATATGAGTCACATTATATCACAAATATGAAAGAAATAAAGCAAGTACAAATGCCATAGTTTAGTACTACGATCAAAGATTTAAAGATGTGATGGGCATATTAAAATTTCATATTCCTAACGAACAACATCGAGAATGGTTTATTGCAGGTTTGTTTCCGCACATTCATTGTCTTTTGACACAACAAAAGGTCACGTTGCAGCCATAAACATTAGAATTTGTGATGAAGTTAAAAGAATCTTCCATAGGAGATGGAGAAGGAATGACACATGTACAATCGCAATTGTCTTGGCTTAGGATTCAGTTGTCAGAGATAATGAAGGAAAAGGAAAAATGTGAATAAGTTTCTTGCATTGCATGTAAGACAAAAGACCATCGTAAAAAATAATGTCCAACATTTGCGTAGTATATGGCTACAAGAGCACCAAATCAATTAATAGAAGGAGTAGGATATTGTGAAATATGCAAGACATGGGGACATCATCTGATTTATTTTCCATTACTGTTGAGGAACCATAGTACGCCTAGGAATGTGTTCTATAAATTTTTCAAATATATAGGACATGATGAGAAAGATTGTCACAAATTCGAATTAATGAGAGAACACACTTCATATGCGTACAACATCCAGGAAGAAAATGCCAAAACAGACGTGGGATTTACACAGTACAATACTATGAGAGAATTTAACTAGGGTGGACGAGGAGGATTCACCATAGACTGAGGATGCGTTGGATTTGGTCAAGAAGGAAGAGGACTGATCATTTTTTATAATTGCAATCAACTAGGAAATATAGCAAGAGACTACCCAAATCCTTGCACGACGTGCACATATTACAGAGCATTAGACCATATGACAAAAGACTATCTTCAATTGATAGATAAGTGGTAGGAAAGAGGGAACTGAAATAAAAATTAGAACTAGAATCAGAATATAAAGATGATAACAGTCGAGGAGCATGACGATCAGCCCAGAGTAGCAACTATTACACGCGAAGGAACGAGAACTGGAGTGGATGCAACAGAAAAAAGAAAGGGGGTTGAGAAAAGTATAAGGAAATCAACTAAGCTTATGCCAACATTTAATCTATAGAAAGAGAAAGAGATATATCAGCAAGCCAGGAAAGAGATACTAGGATTGGACTAGATATCATCAACTTTGAAAGCGCCACCACTATATGATATGCCACTAGTTTATGATCACACCATTCTAGAAAGGCCAGTCGAAAAGGTAAATACATTGAAATATTTTCTAAAGGGTTGTTTATATTTGATGAAGGCCAAAATAATGTTGAATGCACTACGTGGGATGATCGATCAGTACACCCAAGACAAAGAAGTACCTATGACACAAAGAGCAGTGAACCAAGTATTGCACAAAAAGAGGACAAACAAAGAATTCAGATGGAGTGTACAGGTAGGAGAGTATGACATGGATAATGTCATCCTGGACTTAGGATCAGATGTAAATTTCTGCCATGATAGTTGTTATCACTGAAAAATCATTTGCAACATTTCATGCAAATGGTTAAGGAAACACAACAATTCCAACAACAATTAGTACACCTACAACACTAAAATGCATTCAAAAGGAAAATAACTATACAATTGGGTAAAAAATTGAAATGTGCATATTCACTAAAGGAAGCACGCGCACAGTGCGCAGTGTGCATGAGCCAACACAACCCTCAATGCACACAGTGCACCAAGTGCACGACTGTGTATGAGAAAATCCATGCACTTATATGATAGACACATTTATGGATATTGTTGGCCCCTCAACCACTTTTGGATAAACCCCCAACATGATTTGACCCTCATATCTGAGTGAAATTCGAATGGGAGGATGGTCAAGGACTAGAGGGTGCCCTAAAAGGCCCCTTGTTCATAGTATGAACCAATTACATTTTTCCATGTATGAATTCTATAAATAAGAGCCATGGGTGCACTAAGAAACCAATATCTTCATTGTATTGTTATGCTACAAGAATTATCCCTTGAGAATCCTCTTTTCTCTTTGGAGCCTTTAAGCACCATTGCAATAGGCCATTCCACCCACCTCTTGAGGGAATAGGCATTGTTGTTCTTCACCATTTCTCATTTTCTTCCATTATATGAAGAGCTATACATTAGGGAACTCAATATCCCTCCCAAGGAGGAAGAGGGGACTCATAAGTCCCTATTTTTCTCTATGGTGTTTTTCCTACTAATCTATTGATCCATTGGTAGCATTGTGTTGGTCATTGTTTGATTTTCATGGTTCTAAGTTTCTCATGTTTTCTAACTTTTATTTCTTAGTTGTTTTAGTTTATTTATTTGTTTATCATGTGTTTGGATTGTTTAACCCACTCACAATTTTTTTTTCTTGTCTAGCAGGCTCATCTAGACATGCAAGTGTTGTTGTTTTTCTCACCCAAGTGAAAAAACCAACACAACAGATTGGAGACCATACTGGGGACCAATATCAAATTCCTCCCTATTTGAGCTTAGAGAGAACTTCATTTTGATTGGTTTGTCTTGCACATACCAAAACTAGCCTAGCCCAACCTGCCAAAGTCAAAATTCAGAGCCAGGGAAGGAGTATTTCACTTGGAAATTTCTCCCCCGATGCATGACAGGAAGTGAATGGATATATTTCCCACAGACGCACACTGTGTATGCCACAGGCTTCTTTACATTGTGCATTCTGTGCATTGTGCACCCACTGCGCACCTGTCAAAATTGTAACTCGTGCATATCTCCAGTTTTTCAAAATTGTAAGGGTTTTTATGATGATTTGAAGGCCCCTAGCCTTCATATTTTTACTTCCATGCACTTTGAAAGGAAACTACACTCCACTTAGAGTCCTTTCCCATATGACAGGTTAGCTAACATAGGCACTTAGGGGTTAAAAAGAACCAATATTCTTCTTTTTTTCTTTGTTTCCATATGGATGGCTTATTTGGCTTGTCAAATTTTAAGTTGAGGTTATTGCTATCATAACATAAATCACTTACATTGGAACTAGAAGTTAACTTTGACCCTCAAATATGCTCCTCCCTCGCACCCTAGTGTGATCTTGGGAATCAGAAAGGTGGTTAAAGGGACCACATGAATTCCACATGTTGCAATCTCATACTTAACTTATTAAAATATTGGCACACTTTTTCACTTGCTTTCACACAAATCCACTCCTCACACACATAATTTCCATTTTGAATAATGGAGGTTGAAGTAGGTTTTCTCCAAAGGAATTCCAAAATGTCCCACTACTTCTTTGGAAATTATCCACACCCAATTATTTCAAACGATATTGGTTCACACCCCTAATCTCTCAGCCCACCACATCTAAATTTTTTCTAAAAACACACTAAATTTTACTCCACAAGAGGTGCCAAATTTTTTTTTTAGTCGAGGTACGATCTCAGGGGTAGGCATCCAAAAAACCTTCGTTATCCAGTTCTCACATTTTCAAACAATAGAAGTTGAGAAATAGGGAACTTTCAAATCCTCCTAGTCAAGTGTTCCTACACCATAAGGCAGGGAGATACCCATGAAGGGTCGAAGGCCAATGCTTGATTATTCTATGCATCCCTCCTTGAGTCAACCAACTCTTGGAAGGGCATCCAGCCCATGACCCATTTATGAGGCCAGAAATCTAAATGATGCACTTTGACCGAGGTACCTAGTGACCAAACATAGGGTATCTACCCAGGTGGCGATTATGGGCTGCAATCGCACCTTGATCAGATTCTGTGTGGCTATTGGGAAATATCCCCAACTCTTTCAAGATATGCACCCTCTACTCCTCATTATAACTGATTATTTTAGCCTTTACTAGTTCCTCTTCTGGAGGCTTCAGACCCCACTGTTGAGTGATTTTGGAAGGCCTGGTGCTATTTGAGAGGAAGGAAGATACATCTTTTAGGACACGAGATTTTATTTTTATTTTTTCCCCCATGCAAACAAAATCCACCTAGCCACATGCTTGTTTATTTTATAGTTGATTTATGTATGATGCTCATTTGATTACATGCAATTTTGAGTTACACTATTTTGTGAAGGTCCAAAATTATACACAGCTTTTGTTCATTTATTTCTCTTGTCACCATTTTCACACATTCACTTTTCTAGTCAGAAACCATAGGGTACCTACAGAATCCCTGTCATTCCAGACGCTTGCATAATCTCCCTCCTATTCTAGGAGGAGTCCCTAGTCTTTCCAACTCACTGGCTCAACCATCTCACACCCCCGTGAGTGATACTATTTTTGGATCAACTTTACTTGATTCCACTTTGTGTGGATCCAATTCCCAAGGCCATCCATCCACTAGTTCTCCTTCACAAGGAGGCAGGGGGGAAAATGCTTCTCAAGGGAGAAGTACAACCCCACCAAATATCTCTCAAGGGACAACTCCACTACCTTCTCACACGATGGCTAGAAATAATCCTCCACCAAATACCCCTATTCCATACTTAGCATCACTCAACATTCTTGATTTAACCAAACTCATGAATGATCCCATTTGGCCCAATATGACTACAAAATTTCCTTCAGACATTCTAAAGTTTGAAGGAAAAATAGGGGACAATCCTGCCAACCATGTTATGAAATTCCACTTATGGTTATCTTCAAACAATATCATGGATGATTTCATCCACTTAAGGTTGTTTCAATGAACTCTCATGGATTCCTCAACCAAATGGTATGTGGATGAAAAATCAGAGTCCCATGTGACCTTTGAGTTATTGGCCAAGGCCTTTTTGTCCTTTTTCCAACTCCCAGTTTGTCATGATACTAGATTAGAACTTCTCTTGAAGTTAAAAAAAACTACTGCTATCCATATAGTTGAGCACATCCATGAATGGAATCAACGTCGTAGTTTGTGTAAAGAAGAAACCACCAAAGAACAACATCTTGATTGGTTTCTCAAATCACTCATCTCTGTTATTGCCAAGGATGTTGCCTCCACTTTTCCTCAGTAAGAATAGGAATCCATCAACAAGGCCCAATAGTTTGACCTCATCTATGCTCAATAAGGTTACTTATACATAGTGTTACATGATGCACCCAGAACCATACCATTTGGCCAGGAAAAACCTGGGATGTCCCACACTGTGGATGGGTTGATTGGTTCCATGACGCACTGCAACCCTTACAACCAACTGTCACCTATTTATGGTGCACCTTAGTATCTACAACCATATGGAGGGTTGTCTTA
>ML777672.1:3107532-3121948 GCA_009831015.1 Picea engelmannii
CACTCACCAACAGTCATATCCTGTTGTTCCCCCTTAGTCATTAGGGGGACCCCCACCAGTACCCCAGATGCATCCAGTCTCTCAATCAAGTGCGGGTCCACCCCAACCCCTACATGTGACCATAATAGTTGTGGAGTTACTTCAACTTCCTACACGCCATATGGATTGTCTCCACACAACAATCCATACTTTCCATTTCTTGGTCCTCCACAACTGGTTTCTCCTCCACACAGACAACCACATGTCGGCGTTAAATTTGTTCAACCCTCTCCCATTCAACAACTTCATACTTTTGAATAGTTGAATACAGAAAATCTATCCCATCAATCGAATAATTCCAAGAAGAAAGGGAAAAACTGAAACAATAATAACCCAGGACCAGGAGGAAATAACCCCCAACAAAACCATCCTGCTGGGGGAAACCAAAACCCCCAAGGGGAAAATAACAACAAATGACCAGGGAAGAAAAACAATAACCTCCGGACTAAGTTCCCTTGTGCTCTCTGTGGTGAGTATGGAAATTATACACACCATTGCCCCCAAATTTCCGACTTCAAACGGATGAAAGAATCCATGAACGCGCAATTCCCTCCAGCGTTGCTTGCCCCTCAGTAGGCCCCTCAATAGTACTTAAAAAAACCACCTCCGGTCATGTTGAAAAACCCTATTCCACACCAAGGTGTGATGAATACCCAACAAGAGGTACACCCTACTCCACCACAAATGGGTCAGTATCAAAACCCAGGTCCCATTCAACCTAAAAATCAGGTCGATCTCAATATCCTCCTCACTAGCGAAGAAGATATTATTTTTCAAACGCACGGTTTCCAGTATGGCGTTCCCCCTGAATCTACCCCAACCACCTTATAAGTGGCTCCAACTACAACCGGAAAACCATTGATGATTCTAAGACCTAAAACTAAACCTAACCCTTGTATACCTCACATTCTATTACGACGGAATGTCAATAACCCTCATGCTAGGGAAACACACAATTACAACCTGGTTGACGACTTAGCATAATATCCTACAACCATGTATATATTAGAGGTCCTCCAAACCTCTCCAACTCAGTAGAAATACTTGCTTTCCACTTTGGGGGCAGTTGACCCAGCTGATATGCGACTCATCACCTTTGATCTAGATAACGGAGAACCACGCCTCCCTGCCCTGGTAGATTTCTAGATACTAGTTAAGATCAGGAACATCACAGTTCATCGATGTATCATCGATCTGCATCATGTCCAAATTCGTATGGTAGAAAATTGGCTCCCTAAAGATCGTACCATCCTCCATCACCCTTAGAGGTTACACTGATCGACCATTGTCCCTTGAAGGAATCTTCCAAAATGTCCCTGTATAACTTGGGGGAAAAACCATCCTCATTGACATTGAAGTTATCGACGCCCCGCTTGATTACAATATCTTATTCTAACATAGCTACATGTATGCTATGAAGGTGGTAGCCTCTTTTGTGTTTCTAATGATGATGTTCCCCCACAACAGGAAAATTGTCACCATCGACCAAATTACACATTATGAGCCTAACCATTCTGCTAGCATCGATAACATTCTTCTCCTTGTCCGTACTAGCTCAGATGCTTATTTGGTCATCGACATGGGTCCAGGAATTTTCAAGGACCCATCCTTGCTGGGGTCATATCATGGAGCACCAACTCTCCTACACCCTTCAACACAAGTGTCTGTAGTATCGTCTAACATAACCAATATCAGAGACACTACTCCTCCCACAGATACCCCTCTTCATAGTGAAGTTCCACCAGTTGGAGAACAATTACCTCAGGAATTCTCTGAGAAACCCACTACACCACTTATCCCATATTCTCCCCCCCTCTAGGGGAAAATACTGGTTCAGGAGACAACCCCTAAATCCATTACCCAAATTCCCTTCTTCTACCCCCCACCCGGAGTTTAAGATTTCTACGTAGCTACAACCCTTACTCTTCCTAACATGGTTCTTTCCATCCTTGTATGGTATCTCCATACACCTGCAATGGTTCCTCATCCATCTCTCCCTCCTCATACAGAGGGAATAACGATGCAGATTCCAGTACATGCTCCTGCCACACCACCCTCACTCCCAACTCTTAACACTACTGCCACTGCTAGGGATAGACGAAAGAAGAAAGATCCCACAAATCCAATTTCTCCCCAAGTTTAACCTCCTTGCACCCTATGCGAAAGAGAAGGACACCCCACTAATTGATTTCCTAATCTTCCCGAGTTACACAGTTTGATCCAACTCCCTCGAGAAACCACATTTCTCACCACTTCACCAAGTACATCCACTGCTACTACAATGTCCTACGCCATAAAAAATAAAGGGTTGCAAACCAAATTTTCTTGTTCCATATGCTCAGAATATGGCCACTACACTCATCATTGCCCATCTCTACCTCAATTTCATCAAACGTTAGTGAAGTATGCCAAAAATCATGTTCTGAGCCCTCTCAACCACTCCCTATTATGGCTCACATTACTGATATTCGATATATTTTGTCATCAGTCCCATAGAAAATAAGGTACCCTCCACAGTATCGGGACATGTACTTTATGTTCAACGGTCCCTCACACCCTGTACACAATATCCCGTCCACATCCTCGCCACTTGAGGACAACCACACTTTGACAGTTCTCCTTGTCACCTCCCAGGATCCCCTGTATTCTCACATTTTTCACAGTGACAAAGATATCCTGAATGAAATCACTAACCCCGATTGCCCATGGAATGCGCTCCATCATCAAGAACTTTTCCTTTCATAGGAGGCTTTTCACCCTCCTAGCCAAGCCTCCATATACACAATCAAAAATAAGGATTTTATTCCTTCGGGGCATATAGACTGGTTCAACAACCCTATCCCTTCCTTAGATGCTTTTGAAGAAGGAAACATGGCCAACATATTCCCCACTGTTAAACTTGACATTTACATTAAATCGAGAATCGTAGAAGAAATCACTATTGGCACCACATTCTCCTATGAAGAACTCACTGCTTACAAAGCTCTCTTTCAAAAATATTGGGATATTTTTTCCTGCTCATATACTGAGATTCCTGGCCTTGATCCTTCTATCGTCGAACATCAAATTGACACATGGCTCGATGTTGCCCCAGTTCATCAAAATCAACACCTTCTTCACCCATCCAAAGCTATGGCTATCAAAGCAGAAATTGACAAGTTACATGCTATTGGGTTCATTTACCCCATTGTGTACACTTCATGGGTCTCCAACCCTGTCCCTATTAACAAGAAACAAGGCACTATTCATGTCTCTATAAAATTTCGTGATCAAAACCACGCTTGTCCCAAATACAAATTTCCAACCCCATTCATCGACCAAATCATCGATGACTGTGTCGACCACGAGGCACTATCCTTTATGGATGGGTTCTCCGGCTACAATCAAATTCAAATCCATCCAACAGATCAGTATAAAACCGCTTTCGCTACCCCTTGGAGTACCTTTGCTTATTGTGTCATGGATTTTGGACTCAAGAACGCAGGTGCTACATTCCAAAGGGCCATGACATATGTTTTTCATGATATTTCTTGCATTATTCTCTCTTATTTGGATGACCTCAATGCTCAATCCAAAAAATAAACTCAACATTTAGACGACTTACGCATCATTTTCCAATGATGTCGCCAGTAAAATATTTGCTTGAACCCCCTCAAGTGCATATTTTGTGTCACTTCTAGATGCCTTCTTGGGTTCATTGTCTCCCAACATGGCATCATGGTGGTCCCCCTAAAGGTCCAAGATATCATGGAAATTCCACCACCTAATAATTTACGCCAACTCTAGAGTGTACAGGGAGAAGCCAACTTTCTACGTTGCTTTATCCTAGACTACACCACTTGCGCACATGGTTTCCTCCGTCTACTGCATTATAATATCCCATTTTGATGGGACCAACATGCTCAAACAATTTTTGATCATTTAAAACCCACCTTATCCAATTCCCCCTTGGTTAGTCCCCCAGACTATGATCACGATTACATCCTCTACTTGTCAGCCTCAGCTATCTTAGTAGCAGGAGTCCTCATCCAATTAGGGGATGATGGGTGTGAGTATGTCATTTACTAAATTAGTCTCTCGCATCTCAAAAAATCCCCTGTACAGCCCTCCGTACAGTCCCTACCTAAAAATTTATCATTTCACGAGATGCAGGAGGATAGGTCCACTAACCTATCTCTCGCCACTTCTGGATCGGTAGCCTCACGCTTGCACAATATCCAAATCTCCTCATCACACTTTCATCAATTCAACTATGGTGATAGGTACAAATGAGGTGGCATTGTGGGCCCACCAGACATATATAGCTCCTTTTCCCCAACTTCCATACTCTGTTACAACAACTCAGAGCCTCCATTTTCCGATTTGTTCTCAGCTACGGGATCTTGGTCCCACCATATACACATTCACATTCCCTGGGTCATCATCTGCACTTGGCCCCGGAGGGGCATTTTTCTCAGGTCACATTCAGGTACTCATGCTCATGTTCAATTTTATCAAATAACTGTTATATGCTATTTATCATCAGATATTGTTCACGTCGGGTATTTGGTTTTCATGTGTGTAGGTACTTGTTCTAGAAGCTTACAACCCCTTCAGGTATATGTTTGAGACTGACATGTAATTATTCCCTATGTAAATCAATTGCATCTCCCAGTCATACCCTCTGACATTTACCTTTAGGGTCCTTACATCCGGATCTGTAGTACCTTTACCTCTGTTGCATTTGGGTACTATAACCTGGTAGCATTCTCCCTCACATGAGTTGTCCCATTCATAGTTCCCCTTGGCAACTTGACACTCATGCTGATTTCACCCCCTAGGGATGGGAGTCCCCATAGTCTTATGCACTTCTAAGAATGAACCCCATACTTCTTCTCATCATATTTATAGCCTTCCCAATGGACTCCCAGGTCATATCATCTCAGTTCTATTGACTTCACCTCTATAGTATCATTATCCCTCCATGTCATCCACCATCAATTTTCCCATCTGCAAATTATCCTCCATCCATTTACCTAATATAGAAACCCACCCATGACCCCCCCACCCTCCACCAGTTCTCATTCAAAAAATTGTGCCCTAACATCACAAGCCATCTTTCAATGGGGCACCTATTTTTGTATCTGTATCCTCAACTCAAATCATTCTTTATTTCTTCGGTAATTGTAAAAATCCTTTGTTTCCAACATTTACTTATATTTTTTGTCATTACCCTAGATGGCCTCCCTTTTCATGGAAAAGAAACCCATGTCGCCCTTGGTTGGGGAATCCACCCTCTTTTCACACCGACATCATTCATGAACCCCAAGTATCCCAAATTCCATATACCCATGGTCTCTGAGTTTGTCCACTTTGTTAGCCTCTGGTACAATTACCCCATATCTAGTCATCCCCCTAACACTATATAGAGTTTTACAGTTGCTTCCAATCATCCTTCAAAAATTCCCCAACCAAGGGAAGTCTTGAGTCTCCTTGAATATTGACTTCGTTCATGTTACCCCTCAATACCTGATATCATCTCAATGGATTTAATGAAGCCCTTTGCTTCTTGGAGTCATGTCTCCCTTTTTGTCGACATCAACACAATTTCCAGAAGGGCGATAGTATATTGACTCTCATTACCTTTACAATGAGGAGTCTTGGATGACACAAAGAGAATTATCATTTCTCCTTGATTATGTTGATCCCCATAACATTCGAATTCAACAAAATCTCATGTTATGGTGGGTCTTACTATGAGACTATTCGCAGTTGTTTCATACCAAGCGAAGACTTATGAAATTGTTAGGCCATCAGTGCCTATGAGTCATCGACAATTCTTACAGTCGTCCTTGCCTCACTTAAGAGTCCGTTCACCATTCAGAACTTCCATATTCCATTATCAACCACCCCCGAGGGCGTTGCAGTTATCTACATCAACATACATCTTCAGTTACACAATCAATATTTGGTTACATGAAACGAGCATGGGGCATGCCCACTATGTTTGTACACATATTTTCTTTTTCTCTCTAGAGAAAGGTTTGGGTCCCACAATTTTCTCTCTCCCTCTAGCGGATCACTCTTGTAGTTCCTCTCTTCACTCTTCATTACAATGGAACTCTCAACAAAATAAACATTGATGTATTTCAGCTATACGTATTCTCCTAACCTCACACATCAACGGGCATACGTTATCACTGAAAAAATGTCTGCAACATTTCATGCAAATGGTTAAGGAAACACAACAACGCGAACAAAAATTAGTTCACCTACAACACTGAAATGCATTCAAAAGGAAAGAAACTATAAAATTGGGTCAAAAATTGAAATGTGAAAATTCACCAAAGGAAGAGCGCGCACAGTGTGTGGACCCACACGAACTTCAGTGCGCACAATGCGCCAAGTGCACGACTGTGTACGAGAAAAGTCACACACTTCTATAAACAATGAATTTATGGATCTTTTTGGACCCTCAACCACTTATGGATCAACCCCCAACATGATTTGACCCCCATATCTGAGAGAAATCTGAATGGGAGGATGGTCAAGGACTAGAGGGTGCCCTAAAAGGCCCTGTTTCATACTATGAACCAATTACATTTTTCCATGTATGAATGCTATAAATAAGAGCCATGGGTGCACTAAGAAACCAATACATTCATTGTATTTTGCTACAAGAAGTCTCCCTTGAGAATCCCCTTTTCTCTTTGGAGTCTTCAAGTACCATTACAATAGGCCATTCCACCCACCTCTTGAGGGAATAGGCATTGTTGTTCTTCACCATTTTCCATTTTCTTCCATTGTATGAAGAGCTCTCCATTAGGGAACTCAAGATCCCTCCCAAGGAGGAAGAGGGGACTCATAAGTCCCTATTTTTCTCTACGATGTTTTTGCTACTAATCTATTGATCCATTGGTAGCATTATGTTGGTCATTGTATGATTTTCATGGTTCTAAGTTTCTCATATTTTCTAACTTTTATTTCTTAGTTTTTTTAGTTTATTTCTTTGTTTATACATGTGTTTGGCTTGTTTAACTCACTCAATTTTTTTTTGTCTTATCTAGCAGGCTCATCTAGACTTGTAAGTGTTGTTGTTTTGCTCACCCAAGTGACAAAACCAACAACACAATAGCCATGGGAAATAATGGGGAAACCTAAGTTTGGTCGATTGTTCAGTTAAGATCGAAAACTTAGCATAAGATAATATTGATCGGGAGGCTGGTAGGAGTACCTATTAACATAGATGGAGTGCATAGTGTAATCGATTTTGAAGTTAATGAGATCGTGGAAAACATTCAACTATATCCAATATTTCTTAGAATGGATCAGGCCTTTGACAACTAGATGATTATTAACTTGAAGAAAAGCGAAATGATTTTTGAAGGAGGAGGCTTAAAGGTCACTGCACCATTAGACCCTCTAGAGGCAAGAAGGTATGTGCAACTCACGAGAAAGGAAATTGATAACCTGCATAATATGACCACATGAATGGATGACTACGTCAAGCCTACGACAGATGGTACACTTATTTGGAGAAGCATTATCTCTTGTGCATCAGATTCAAAAGAAGGACTTGAGCATTGGAAGCATAGGTTGCACGAAGTATCGACTAGAAGATATGCTCGCATTGCACGCTCTTTGCGCTGGATCAGAATAGAGGTACATGATATACCAAATTTTGATGGAGTAACTGAGGTAAGTTCTTTTGTAAAATAATTGGAGTTATGTATACCCCAAAAAAAATATTTTTGGCATTCGATGTTGCACTGAGAGCAACCCCAACGAGATGGTGGGATACACACAAGGAAGGAATAGGAGATTGGCAACATTATAAAAGGATGATGCAGGTTACATTTGGAAAAAAAGAAACATTGCACAAGTAAATAGGAAGAAACCCAACGAATCATGTTGTGTAGTGTATGGCAACTTGGAAATGGGCGTTGAAGTAGGAATGGATGCACAAGTTCATACATATGCTTGATACGACTACTAATAACTAGTATCTATAACTAAAAGTGCACAGAGGGGCAACAGATTGGGAAGAGCTCAACCAAAATTTTAAGGTAACATTTAATTTTGAAGCTAAGTCCCCTTAGTAGATGCAACTCTGCAAGTCATTAGAAGTAATATTTTTATGGAAGAAGGTCAAATATAAATAGTACCTACATCTAGCACGCACAAAAGATCTGTGACAATTCCAGAACTACTAGAATGTTATGATGTTAGTGAAGAAGATCTAGAGGAAGAATATCCAAGAAACATTAAAGTACCAGACACTAAAGGGGAGCGCACCATAGTAGGTCCAAAACTCAAATATGATGCATATGTGAAGCCATTAAGAGTGCACAAAGTGAATATTGGCACAAAAGAGAAATCAAAGTTCATGAATATTGGTGATTACTAGAACAATGAGACTATTGAAAAAATTGCAGAATTACTGTGCGAGTATCAGTATCTCTTTCCGAGAACCTTTTAAGAGATAAAGGGGATAGATGGAGAATTGGGTGAGATGAAGATCCCATTAAAACCAGTCACTAAGATAGTAAGACAAAGACCTTAGAGATTGAATCCAAAGTACAAGGAAAAATTCAAGGCATAGCTTGATAGAATGATAGAAGCTGGTATCATTGAGCCCGTTGCAGAGTTGGAATGGATAAGTTCAATGGTGTTCCAAGATAAGAAAAGAGGGGGTGTTTGAATTTGTGTATACCTAAGGAATTTGAACGATGCATGTTTACATGACCCTTTTTCGACCCCCTTTATATATGAAGTGTTAGAAAATGTAGGAGGGTAGGAGGCCTACTCGTTCACCAATTTATTTTAAGGATATCATCAAATAAAGATTGCACCAGAAGACAAACATAAGACGACATTTGTGATAGAATGGGGAATCTTCCAATACACCATGATGTCATTTGGGTTAAAGAATGCACCTGCTGTGTTTTCTAGAGTAGTTGTTGCAATCTTTAAGGAATTTATTCATAAGTTTCTTGAAGTATACTAAGATGATAGGACTGTGTTCAGTTTATTGAAAGATCACATAGAAACTCTGTGGTTGATTCTTAATAGATGTATACAATATCATATATCATTAAATTTAAAGAAATGTAGTTTCTGCACACCATTTGGGATATTGTTAGGTCATGTGGTATGCAAGAAAGGGTTGTTGGTTGATCTTTCCAAGATAAAAGTAATTGTGAATTTTCCACCACCAAAATTAGTGAGATAGTTGACAACAACGTTGGGTGATACATGTTATTACAGGAAATTTATTAAAGGTTATGCGCATATTACAACTCCAATGGAAAAATTATTAAAGAAAGAAGCTAATTTTTAGTGGAACAAATATTGTCAAAAAGGTATGGATGTATTAAAGAATAAGTTAGTAACTGCACCCATTCTAGTGTTCTCGGTTTGGAAGAAATAGCTTCACATTCATGTGGATGCATCATCAATAGTGCTCAATGCAGTGTTATCCCATCCATGAGAGGGAGAGATAGACAATCCAATTGTGTATTCTAGCAGTAATATGTCAATAACCGAGAAGAATTACATGAAAACAAAAAGGGAAGGCTTGGAAATGGTTTATGCCTTGCAAAAGTTCATACACTACTTGTTGGGGTCCCATTTCAAGATATATATAGATCACTCTGCACTACAATACCTAGTGAACAATCTAATGTTTGGCGGGAGAATCGGTATATGGCTATTGTTTTTCTAGAAGTATGATTTCAAAGTCATTGTGAAGCCAAGGAAACTGAATGTAGAACTAGATCATTTGTCGCAAATAAGAACACACTGGGAAGTTTAGGATGCACTGGCTCGGTCCATACATGATTAGATATGTGACTGAAGTAGGTGTTATTCAACTGGAACAATTGGATGGACAAGTCATGGAAGGAATTATGAATGGGAGTCGACTGAAATTGTGTAGGGACAACTATCCTTCCGCACACTGGGCAAGCTGTGTAAGATAACTTGTATCATAGTGCATTATAGAAAGAAAGGGAAGAAAAAGAAAGAAAAAGAAAGTAAAATAGGAAAAAGCCAAAAAACAGTTCAGGAGGAAGTAGCAAGTTGCAGTGATATATTTGGATGTCAGTGGCCTCCCACCTATTTCAACTGGCTCATTTTGGTAGTTTTCCAGTTCGAATTTTTTTTCCTAGTTTTTGGGTCCCTGACTTCCAAGGTCGTTTTGAGGCCCTAAACAACGTTTTTAGGGCTCACCATAGTCAATATATGTAGGGATCGCCAAAAGAAAAATGTGTAGTCCTCGGATAGACTTTTCCAATGGGATATCGTGCGCCTAAAACAAAGATCATATGCAAAAGTTACGACCCCAGGAATTTGATGTACTAACTTACCCAAACAAGGCCCACATGGCTTTTGGCACTTCATCTCCTAGGGTTAGGTTTTTGGATGTATAGGGTTTTTGACATTCTTGTTTATTGTAAAAGGGACTTGAGAGCCTCATTGTAATCATATTCTGGTGAATGAGTGCAACCATCACATCTCTTGTTAGAGATAAGCTGCCACCATTATAGCAAGCTTGTTTTCCACTTCATTTTATAGTTTCATCTTATTTCCTTATTGAATAGAAACCAATTTTACTGTATATCTATTATTTTGTGTTAATCATATTTTGATAATAATTTGTATTCATTTCATTCTGCTCATAAAATTTGGATCAGTGGTATCAGAGAGGTCTTCTCCTTATCGTTCTTAATGCATGTCCCCAATGAGGTTAGGGTACAAAGAATTGGGTCTCGAGCTTGTTTTTCTTGAGGAAAAAACCTCTTGCACACCCAAGCGACCTCTCATGGCAAGAGAAAAGAAATACGACGAGACATGATATATCTTCAAAAAATTTATTGAGGAATCCCTCACGCAATAGAGGAATGAGATGATGGATAGTTTTGCACAAATCCTTCAGCGACTACCAACAGGCGATGCATCTTCCTCAAACCGAGGCACCACCCCCTTCAAGGTACAAATCAACTTCGATATTCCTATATTTGAAGTTCAGAGAGACGCAGATGTTGTAGACAAATGGTTGAATCTTTTATAAGGGTATTTCTCTATCCATAACTTCTCAAATACAAAAAGATTACTTTTGTTCTCCTCAAAGTCATTCCCCATGTCAAAGATTGGTGGGAAAAGTTCTGTGAGCATAAGGATACAGAGGAACCCTCATTATTTATAGTCGCGGTCATTTAGGATTCCTTCAGGGATGATATTAAGGAACAATAATACCATGTTGGAAGTTATGATGACCTGTATACAAAATGGACCACATTGCGGCAGGAAAGATACCAAAAAATGCCCTAGTTCACAAATATCTTCCATACCTTGTGCACCAAGCTGGGTATCAAAGATTCTGAGCGACATCTGGTGCTCAAGTATCGTAACAGTCTGCATAGACACATCTAGGATGAAATGGATTTTCTGTACATATCATCCTTGGGTGCGGCCTACCGATATGCCATCAAAATCGAGCATAAGCTCAAACAAAAGACACAGAAATTTTGGCCTAGGAACCCCTCACAAAAAAATCTAGGAAAGGGTGGACTCAACCTGCAGAACAAAGGACAGAGAAAATATGGACCGCCTCAGGAAGACCAATGCAGGACACAAGAAAATAAGGACATCAAAAACACAGATAAAGATACTGGGAAGTGGTGTGACTTCCATAAGATCTCGTGGCATAAAATTGTTGATTGATGCTCAAAGCAGTCACTGGTCGTTGAGGTGAAATCCTCTGAATTAGATGTGGGTTTTGACTCTGAGTTAGAACTAGAAAGGGGGAGATGGATCATTGATGTAGAACCCATTTCTACCATTGTTGCCACCAAGCTCCAACCCGGTGAGCCAGACGAGCCAGAGGAAGGAGAGATCCTTTTTCATTCATAGATGTGGGTGAATTGTACCTCACTGCACTTCATCATTGATAGTGGTAGCCAGAAGAACCTCATATTAGCAGAGGTTTTCAAGAGAATTTCCCTACCGAAAATTCCACACCTGCAACCCTATACCATCGGATGGATTCACCAAGGAAGTGACATCCGCATCAACCAACAATGTTGCCTGTCATATGAAATCAAGGCCTTCAAAGACAAGGTATTGTGTGATGTTTACCCTCTTGAAGTTTGTAATGTTCTTTTGGGCCAACCATATTTATGGAAACACCATGATGTATATGAGTCTAGGCCTCATAGTGTTATTATTACTTTGAACAAGAAATTGTACAGGATATCGAAGGTAGTCCTACCTATTTCCATTTCCTTGATCTCTGCCAAGCAATGAAGGGAGGTCATATATCAGATGGGGAAGTTTGTCTTCTTTATGTTTCTCTCTTAGAATGAGTGAAATATCGCAACCACATCCAGGGTCTCTGCGACTGACCTCTCCACATAGCAGAAGCAAGTGGAAAAGGTCATGGAATCATACTTGTATATCTTCTCCTCAACTACTGGGGTACCTATGCACTGTCAGGTCAAGCACCCCATATATTTGACCCCCATGAACCGATGCGTAATGGCCTAGTCTACCGCCACTCTTTTTTAGAGAATGAGGAGATCAAGTGGTAGATCCAAGAACTGCTCCACAAGGGGCACATCCATCCCAACTCATCACCTTGTAGGAGCCCAATCATGCTGGTACAGAAGAAAGATGGAACTTGGTGACTCTGCATTGATTACCAGACCCTAAATAAAATCACAATTAGAAACATATACCCAATTCTCAGAATCAACGGCCTCCTTGATCAACTCACGGGGGCCAAATACTTCAGTAAGATTGATCTAAAGTTTAGCTACCACCAGGTCCCAATAGAACAAACAAATTTATGGAAGACCACATTCAAGTCAAAGGAAGGTCTTTTTGAAGGGTTGGTCATGCCCTTTGGCTTGAAAAATGATCCAGCCACTTTCATGAGGATGATGGATGATTCCTATGACCATTCACCAATACTTTTGTAGTGTTTTATTTGGATGACATTCTCATTTACAACAAGACTTGGGAAGAGCACTTGCAGCATATTCAACAGGTTCTTCACACCCTATGGCAACATAAGATATATGCCAACTTGGAAAAATGCTCCTTCAGCATGGACAAGGTCAATTACCTGGGCTACATCATTGATCAACATGGTGTACATGTGGATCCAACCAAGATCCAAGTCATCCGTGACTGGCCAACCCCAACCACACTCACTAAGATTTGGAGCTTCTTGGGCCTTTCCAATTTCTACTGCAAGTTCGAGTTGGGATTCTCCCATATTGCATGGGCCCTCATCCAAGTAACCATGGGTGGTGGTAAGGTGGAATTTATGTGGGTCCGGTCCCAACAACAAGCGTTCGATGATTTGAAGCAACACTTGTGCTCAATCCTATTACTTTCATTGCCAGACCTGCAACAACCCTTTGAGATCGAGACAGATACTTCAGACTATGTTGTGGGCACCGTTCTCACTCAGCATGACCACCCCGTGGCTGATCATGGTGAGACACTATGATATGTTGTCTGTAATTACCCTACTTACGGCAAATAAATGTACTCCATTGTGCAAGCCTGTCGCTAATGGAGACATTACATTCTTGGGAAGGAGGAAATCATCCACACTGATCATAAGCCACTGCCATTCATGTAGGCATAATGAAAATTGCAGAATGACCACCATCAGAAGTGGTCCAGATAATTTCAACAATTCCACCTCAACATCAAGTATAAAATAAGAAGCACCAACCACGTCGCTGATTTCCTCAGCACACCGCTAGTCGAGACACTCACCATGGTGCTATAATATTGTGGCCATGAGACCTTTGGATGGCCCCAACTCTATGAGATAGACCCAAAATTTTCCACCACCTTGTTACACATAAAAAATACTCACTTTGATAGTGTTGCAAGTGTCGCATTTTGCTCACAAGTGTCGCAAGTGTTAGGGAAGCATACTGCCATGATGCCTATGTTGTGCCTGTAAATGATATCAGGAGGACACTTGGCACATGTCAAACACTTTATTTAGAAGAGGAGGAAAGGTTAAATGGGCTCATGAACCTTTTTGCATTTGAAAACACTCAAAAAACTAATTTTTTGGAGGGGAGCGCTCCCCTATACCTCTTCTGGGAGGGATGGCGCCCCCCCTTACACTGTCTGGAAGCGCTATAAAGCTCCTTTGGCCCTTCTGGGGAGCGCTGGTGTCTTTAGGAGTGTTTTCACCCCCCTTAATCCTACTGGGGAGTGCTACAACACTCTGATGGCCCTTTTGAGGGAGCGCTGCCTATTCTGGGCAGTAGTTAAGTTGTTGAGATGAATGGGGGAAGGATCTTTTCATTCTTAGAAGGCAGTTGAATTCGAATCCTCAATCAAGCCATGATCTTAGGGAAGATCCCTA
>ML777672.1:3137733-3152146 GCA_009831015.1 Picea engelmannii
CAAGCTTATTCACACAAGAGAGGGGTGAATAGCTTATGAAATGCAGCTTACAATGTGTATTACCAAAGAAGAGGTCTCTAGCAATCTCAACAACATAACAGTATGAAGAATTCCTTGAAGAAATGATGGTCATTCATGGCTTTTTATAGCCAAGCTTTGAGCTATTATGCAACCCCTTTTGAATGTGAAAAGAGGCCCTTTAGGGAACATTTAGGTCTTTGACCAGCCTCCCCCCGCAGATTGAGCTCGGATTTGATGTCAAATCGACTTGGGAGCCGATCCATTAGTGGTTGGGAGGTCGACCAGCTTCATAAATGCGTCGTTTGGCAGGCGTGTGGCTTTTGCACCCCACAGCTGCGCATATGCGCCCAGTGTACGAAGGTATAGCGCGCATGCGCTTGTTTTCCATGGGCGCGATGCGCTTTTGAATTTTTTAGCCAATTTTGTATAGTTTTGGCCCTTTTGTTGTGCTGTGGAGTTAATCCTTGTGCCGTGAATGACTGTTTTTCTGTGTTGATGATGCGGAGTTCTTGTCGCCCTGTGCAGACGAAATTTCAGTGATAACACACTAGTCCACCTAGATATAAAAGGAAGTCATTGACCTCGTCGAGTGCACATATTTATATGATTAATGGGATTAATTTGACCACTCGCTCTAAGACCTACGACACACCAGGTAACCCTGACAAAGGAAAAGACACTAACGGTGCCGACACTTTACCGGATCCATCGTCATCCTCCGTTAGTATTCCATCGGTTAATCCTCCATATGGACCACCTCAGATTGAGAAACCCATGTTCGACTCTATCTTACGCCCTCCTAAGAGAACTATCCACAAAGCTACCTTTAATCCTAGTTCATGTGCTGCACAAAACTACAACATTGTTGAAGATTTGGCTCAAGCACCATGTGCTATGTCTACGTTAGAAGTTCTACAACACTGCCCCAGTCAACGTATAACGCTCTTGACCATTCTTGGTGTTGTTGATCCTAAGTCATCCAATCAGATCATGTTTAACCTGGATAATTATGTGTCTCAACTCTCCCACCAACTTTCTTTCCAAGTTGATGTTGTTGTTCACAATCAACAAATCCATCGAACTATTCTGGATGAGGGAGCCTCAACTTGTGTCATGTCTTTAGCGTGTTGGAAAGGTTTAAAATTACCAGCACTCAACAAATCCCCAACGATGTTACGCGCCTTCGATGGGCGAGGTTTTCATCCCCATGGGCTTTTATAGTCCCTGCCCATCCAATTGGGTGTCAAAACTGTTATTGTTGATGTCGAGGTGGTCGATGATCCCCTCGATTACAACTTATTACTTGGAAGAAGTTGGTTTTATGCTATGACTGTCGTTTCCTCGTCAGTTTTCTGATGTGTCCAATTTCCTCATCAGGGAAAAATTGTCACTGTTGATCAGTTGGATTTCTGCATGACCGATGCTCATGCTCCCACTACCAATAATATTCCTTTCTTGGGAGACCACAAGATCATGTATGAAAGCATTGGTGTTGGCTTACTGAAAGATTCTAGCCTCATGGGTACCTTCCCTACACCACTTCCACCAACTACACATCATATTGCCACTGTCGATATGATTTCGACCGCGGCTTATCAATCTTTGGAATCATCTGACCCTTGGATTGTACCTTTCCCTTTGGAATTCGATGCACTAAGTGACACCATGCCACTTAGTCTAGCCGAAACATCATACGTTTCTACCCTATCCACTTCTCCCTCGTCGAATGACCAACATCTATCGACACTTGACAGTTTCTCGATGTAATCACGGTTGAGTTCCTTGTTGTCTGTGATCGACTACATATCCCCAAATTTTCCTTCGGATGAATCTATTCCAGAAATGTTTCGCATTGACAAGTTACCTCGGGATAATAATTGTCACCGATCCTCTTTTCTTCCCACTCGTGAAGCAATTCGGGAAGATATACCGTCTATCTCCCCTCCTGGTGTTGGTTTTTCACCATCTCCTATGCTTTCAACTTCTGATGATTTGGATCCAGTAGTGGACATGGTGATTTCTTCGGTAGGATTATTGAAGCCTGATCTCCTTACTCCTATCACGACCCTCGACATGTGTTCCTTCTCGAGTGATTATCTTCCATCCAGCGAAGATCTCCTAGAGGCCATGACCACGTTTTATCTTTTGACATGGTACCCTTCCAGAGTGTTATCCTCTTGGAAGCCATGATCAAGAAACCACGAGCATAGTTTCTCTTCTCTGTGGCAAGCTCGTTAAAAAATGAAACAAAGGTCCTAAGCATATTTCTTTTCTTGTGTCAAGCCCGTAAAAAAATGAAACAGTCACCTCTCTTGAACCTTCTTTTCATCCACCCTTCTCCTTCGGTGAATGAATTGAAGCTTGGAGGGCATGTCTCCAGCCTTTGATGATCTTTCTGAAGTTAAGCCACTAGATTTCAAGATGGGGGCATACCGAGCTTAGTCTTTGTTCTTTCTTGTGCTTGTAAATACATGAGAATGCATCCGGGTAGACTTTTATCTTTTTTTCGGACCTGTATGGACATACGAAAAAGGAACCCCCTGGAGTCTCCTTTAAGCTCTTTTCAGACTCTCTAAACATGAAAATATTGCCGAGTGATCTTGCTTCCTTTTCCACTCGTTAAACAGTTTGAAAGGGCGTCTTTCGAGTGATAATTTATCTCTTTTTTGGCCTCGCGAGACTAACATTACGAAAAAAGGACAACACTGGAGTCATATTTAAGTTCTTTTCAGACTTTCTAAAGATGAAAATATTACTGAGCGACCTTGTTCTCTTCATGCGCGTTAAAATATTTGAAGAAAACGTTGTTGAGCGATAGTTTATCTCTTTTTCGGTCTCGTTAGACTACTTTACGAAAAAGGAACTGAGAGAGTTCTGTTTTAAGTGTTTTTCTAGACTCTATAATCATGACAAACCTTCGAGTTTTCTATCTTTGGACTCGCTAAACAAAACATCGACAGGCCCATATGGGATCGAACCCTTACTTCTTCTAGTTCGTTAAAGAAAGGAAGAGGAACTTACCGAAGGTGAGTTTTATTGAGCATGTGTTATCCTCCTCGATCTCATTAAATTAAAAAGAGGTACTCGTCTATCTGGATGGGGGAAAATTTGAAAGAAGCAAGCCAAGCAGTGTCTTGAGAACATTACCAAGTAATTCTTAGAGTCACCCTTGAACACGTCACTTTGTCTTTTGCATGCATTATAATCCATTGAACCTTTGCACTGAGACAATCCTTTGAGTTTCTTTCACTCCTCTGGGTCACCTGACGTAAGTCACAACATCCACTGCATCATCAATTTTTGGTCCATGTCATGTTTCTGCTGTCGTGCCTCAGTGTTCAAGGGAGGTATCCATCTCGTGAGTTAGCCGTAAAAAATATCTTGTCTCAATACCCATGTCAGTCCATGTTCATTTGATCTACCAAGTACATATCCATGCCCATTTCGTGTCGTTGATAGGGGATACATCAAGGCCCTCCTTCGACGAGCCTATTCCTGTCGACTTCAACACATTATCCAGGAATTAGACTTAGAAACCAGTTAGTACTTTGGGACCTACACGCCTCAATGGCAGGCCTCCTCATGTATGACAGTGGGTTTACGTCATTGACCTCTGATCGGATGATTCCATAGATGTTTGAATCCATCTCATCCATTCACATTCGTTGGAATATACTAGGGTACCTTGGGAATCATTGACATTAATGGTGATCTCCCTCGTGCTTGTTAACAATTTACATCATTGACCTGTAATCAAGTGGTTTCTGCCATGTTCGACATCAGGACATCTATTCACATGGTTAGGTTCATACTACATCGGGATCGGTAAGAAGACCCTGGGTTGAGTGATCACTTTGATATGTACTTTTCCTAGGTTGCGATGGAGTTTCTCTTGAACAATGACACATATAATGTTACATAGATCCACTTTGTATTTGTCGTGGCTATGTCTTGTCATTTCGTAGATCCACTGTGTATTCTTCATGGCTAGGATCAGTTCATGTCATAAGAGTATAGATCCACAGTGTATTTTCAGTGGCTATACCTTTTTATCAATACAATTATGGATCCGCAGTGTATTTTATGGCGGCCATATCTTGCAAGTCTTTATCACCCAAGCATAGGTATGCCTGCCTTGGGTTTGAAACATGTCATAATATTTGTTGGATGTTTGTGTGTATTTTTTTTCAAGTTCTTTATGTCTATACCCTTGCTTGAAAGTTTACAAATCATTTCAATTATCAGTTCTTGTCTTCTAACTTCATACTTTGGGGGGCAATCTGTTACACATAAAAAATACTCACTTTGATAGTGTCACAAGTGTCATCATTACGAAGGTCACAAGTGTCGGATTTTTCTCACAAGTGTCGCAAGTGTCATAGAAACATACTGCCATGATGCCTATGTTGTGCCTGTAAACGACATCAAGAGGACACTTGGAACATGTCAAACACTTGATTTGGAAGAAGAGGAAAGGTTAACTGGGCTCACGAACCTTTTTCCATCTGAAAACACTCAAAAAACTAAGTTTTTGGAGGGGAGCGCTCCCCTATACCTCTTCCAGGAGTGTTGGAGCCCCCCCCTTACACTGTCTGGGAGCGCTATAAAGCTCCTTTGGCCCTTCTAGGGAGAACTAGTGTCTTTAGGAGTGCTGGCACCCCCCTTAAGCCTACTGGGGAGCGCTACAGTTCTCTGATGGCCCTTTTGAGGGAGCGTTGCCTATTCTGGGCACTAGTTAAGTTGTTGAGATGAATGGGGGAAGGATATTTTCATTCTTAGAAGGCAGTTGAATTCGAATCCTCAATCAAGCCATGATATTAGCGCAGATCCCTAATTGAAGGAGGAAAATCCTCAACTCACCCTAAAGATATCTCAAGTTGTTGAGCCTATCCAAGGCTATATAAGCAAGCTTTCTCATGGTGAAAGGGGACGGAAACTTATGATCTTATAAGTGGTGCTGGAACAGAGATATTTTGGAAGCAAGAGACCTATGATCTCATAGGGAGAAATTGGTGAAGCTATCGTCATTCAGATCATGGATCTTTTCAGCATGGGGTAGACAAGGAGGACTTGACGAAACTGCTACAATCCATCTACGACTGTAAGCAATGTTTTGTCCTCATTACTATAATTTGCTTGGCCTGTTTCTTTCTAATTCGTTTTCAATCTCACATGAATTTGTCTCTTTAGTAGATAGAACTATTTCAGACTAATCTTGATAGAGTAGGAAGTGGTCGTACTTTGTTTGTCTACAAGGCTTATCGAGGAGCAAAAGATTGGAGCTCAATTCGGAGCATGCAGGGACAAACATCGGTAAAAGGTACTTATTTTCTCATTCCTCCTCATACAATAGTCCACCTATATCTAAAATAAAGTCAGTGACCATGATAAACACTTTCTATCTTAGAGTTAAGAGTCTAAATCTTTGAGGAGATCTACCTGTCCGCAGTGAGATTTTCCTTCAACACACCTACCAAATGTTGGGAACAAATGTAGTTGTCACTAATTTCCATCTTCAGGATGGGATGTTGTGTCATCTAGGCCATATCTATGTTCCATAAAGTGAGCAAGAGAAGCTGATATGGGAATCCAACTACAATCAGGTGGTAGGACACTTCAACATCAAAAAGATAACGGAAATGTTGCAGAAAAATTTCTACTGGTCAAGACTTTGACAAGAGGTCAGGAAGTATATCAGGTCATGCACTGCCTGTGTTATTTCCAAATTGACCACTAAGAAGTAGGGCATGTACACCCCTCTTCCTACTCCTGACAGGCCATGGGAATCCATCTCCATGGAATACATGTCAGGCATCTCATCCACCAAGCGGGGAAATGACCGTGTTTTTGTGGTTGTTGATCGCTTTACTAAGATGGAAATTTTGGCCACCTAAAATAAGAGCATCACAGTAGAGGCCACTGCCAAACTCTTCTTTGAATTAGTCTAGGTACATTTTTGAATTTAACAAACTATTGTCTCAGATCGGGATAGTCAATTTCTCAGCACATTCTGATTGAGCCTCTGGTCACTGTTGGACACCAAGCTCAAGAAATCCATGATCTTCCACCCCCACACAGATGGCCAAACTGAGTTCCTAAATTGAATTCTCATACATATCCTGTACATGTATAATTCCAATCACCCTCACACATGGGATGAGAGTCTTCCCTATGTTCATCATAGATACAACCAAGCCTTGCATAGTGTTGGCCCTTGTGTATGGAAGTAAGCGAAGATCAAGCAAGAAAAGACAGAATGTGAACTATTTAGAAGAAACAGTGACTGATACTGGGTTGAAATGAGTAGAAGAGCAGAAAAGACAGAGAAAAGTAAGCGAAAGCAAGCCGTTGGATGAGGAGATTGAGGATGACAGATCAGCAAGGAATACAGATCATGGACAACTCAGCAAGAGGAAAAAGCCATCGTTGGATGCTTTGGAGCACTACGAGAGAAGGAAGGAAAGATGGGTTGACAAAGCCTTGAAAATGTGGGTCAAGTTGACCTAGGGTTTTAGAGGCCTAGGGTTTTGGTATCTAGGGTTTTAACACTTAGGTTTCGGCCTAAGGCTGTCGGTGAGTCATTTTAATGTATAAATAAGAACCTAGATGAGGGAAGAGGGTTCGATGAAGAGTACCAAGTTTTGTTATTGTTATGAGAGATTACTGTAGAGAGAGAGGGAAGCATTGAGTATTGAGGGAAGTCTATGTTGTAATATCTTCAGCTGGGTGCGAAGATCAACCCTCAATTTGGGTGCACAGGGAGGGACGATAGAGAGAAAGAGAGAAAGATATACTAGATAAGAGTGCAGATAAGAACTGTATGCTTGCATCTTAATATATTATAAAGCACAGTTATGTGGATGTATCCCTAGGGAGAGGGTGAACCACGCATATCTTGGTGTTGTGTGTGATTGATTTTTTTCTCTTGTTCTTGATATACTATTATTCCATTATTGTGTTAGATCTGACAGATAAATGTGCGAGGTAGGACTAAGTTGATAACTGACATATAGATGTTGTGTTGTTCTTGTGTTGGATCCACTTTGTATTCCCTTGGTTGTACACATCTGTGTCCTGCAACCCCCCATAGCTACTTCAGGTGAGACTCCATTTGCCTCGCAGGTTTTTCTAAAAGGTCCAGTAGTTAGGGCTTGTTAGTGCACTCTTGGAGATAAACCCTGGATTTTGTCATGTTCCAACAAATGGTTCCATTGCCGGGACAAGAATCTTATTGAGGGAATGACAAGGTGCTTTCCATCAAAGATAGATATTCAGAAGTGGATAGAAGACCAAGAAAAGGACTTCGTAGAAGTCTAGAACAAGAAACCTAAGCTTAACATCGACGACTGGTTGGGAAGGTATATCTTTACTGATATACATGAGCTTTTCTTTGGAGGAATTCATCAGGAGTTATATGAATGGCTAGCTAGGTTAGCAAACACCCAGTTTGAGATCAGATCTAGACCACCCATGGTTTGGACATCGACGTTGATCAAGAAGATCAAGAGAGTTGATAACATCATTTCAAGAGAAGTAGATCACTGGTTTGATAGTACCATCAGAGGGTATATCACCAAGTTTTCTATTAACAGAGTAGAGTCATATAGCCAAGAAAAAATATATTTCTTTAAGGGACCTAAAGGAAAAGTTTTACAATTTTTGAAGTTGAGGATCAAGATGCTATTGCATGAGAAGAACATCTTGAAGGTAGAATAGTTGGTCTGATCGAAAAGATAATGTTCAAGAATTTAGATAGTGACAACGATGCAGAGATGGGACATACGCACAATGGAAGAATCTTCATAGAGGTCCCTTTGGTGAACTTGTTTGAATAGAACCACGAGCCATTGGTACAAGATGAAGGGTTTTATAGTGGAGAGGAGGAAGAACTGGTGAACGAGGAACATTCAAAATCTGGTAGGGCTGAAGAACGAAAGATTGAAGAGCCTCACTAGGAAGAGTCACAAACTTCAGGAACTATGCAAAACATTGGAGTAAGTATTATTACCCCTCCTGTTGTTTTAACAACATTAAGAAATCAGAGTAATCAGAGTCACCAGAGTGCTCATAGCACTGTCACTAGTAGTCCACCACATAATTAGAAGGCCATGAAAAGGAGCATTGTCCCCTATTTCATGAGTATTTTTCATCTGGAGCCTTGAGTCATTTAAATCAATTTACCTTACCATGGTGAGAGGTATGTAGAAATAGACATCATCCTGGTGAATGCTATTACATGAAAAAATATGTTCAGACACCCAAAAATATGTATTTCACATTCTGTAAGTCGGTAGGGCATGATGATAGGGATTTTAGGGCCTATGATCTCATGCATGAAAGTTCAAGGGATATATACAAAATTCAAGGTGAAGTACAACAAGAAGGAAACACTACACAGTATAATTCTCCAGGAAGAGGAAAATTCAACCCTCGCGGTGGATTCAGAGGAAGAGGATGAGGAGGAGGTATGGGTAGAGGTAGAGGCCAAATCATTTGTTATAACTATGCACAGCCAGGACATTTGGTAAGGGACTGTCATAACCCTTGTACCACGTGTATTTACTGCAACTCATTCAAACATGTTATTGAGGCATGTCCAACATTGCTAGCTAAGCTTTAGGAAAGACGAGGTGTGAACCCAAAAGTGCAACTGATATACGCTGAACCTCATGGAGAGGACCCTAGAGTTGTTGTTGTCACTAGAGGAGGCACTATTATAGGATAATAAAGAGAAACCCAAGGAAATACTACAGAAGAATCAAGAGTCAGAAAAGATGCAGAGAAGACACAAGTGTTTGATGCAAAGAAAAAAACAAATATTTGAGGAGGCAAGAAAAGAATCTAGGAGAAACCTAGGTTGTTCATTGAAGACATGACTAGAAGTAAGAGAATGTGGAATGCCTCTAGAATTTGATCAGTCTACTCTACCATGAGAAGGAAAAGAGGTAAGTAAGATCATGGAATTATTACATGCTTGCATTAAGTTGATTCAGGATGAAAGCATTGTACAAGAGCTACAAAATTTAATCAGACAATACGAGCTAGGAAAGATAGATCCCTTGTTGAATAGGGAAGTACACCAAGTCTCTAAAAATAGAAGGACAAATAAGGAACTACACTTGAATTCTCAAATTGGAGAGTATGATATAGACTATGTGGTCCTCGACTTAGGGTCAGAGGTCAATGTCATGACGAAGCAGACTTGGGCACTGATGGGAAAACCTAAGTTGATCTATTCTCCTATTAGTCTTAGGATGGCTAATAAACAAGCAGTAAGCCCCTTTGGAAGATTGGAACATCTCCCTGTGGACATCGATGGAGTAAGGACGTTTGCAGACTTCAAGATGATTGAGATAGTTGATGATAGCTATCCTTACCCTGCGATGTTAGGAATTGATTGGCCTTTCAATAATTCCACTGTGGTTGATTTAAAGAAAATACGAATGGCGTTTGAAGGAGATGGAATTAGGGTCATTGCACCTTTGGATATCGATGAAGGTTAGAGATACACATAACCCATCAGAGAAGAAGACCACACATATGAACTAGAAAACATATTCAATTTAATGGCCAGACAACAAGATTACATTAATCCTACAACAAATGGGAAATTAAGCTGGCAAAGTGACAACACATGTTCATCAGATTCAGAAGAAGAACTGGAGAACTAGTAGAACGAAATGTATGAATTATGTACAAGGATATGTGCTAGATTAACCAGAGAAGTTCGTTGGATCGGCACAACAATAAGTAATTTGCCCACCTTTGATGGTCTAAATCATTTAGAAGCATTCTTGTTGGATTTTGAAGAAATTTTACCAACATAACAAATATTGTTGGCAATGAATGAGGCCTTGAAAGAAACTCCAAAAATATGGTGGGGGACAAACAAAAACAACATTACAGACTAGGTACAATGTCGCACTTTGATGACAACATGGTTTTCAGAGCAAGTAGAAGGTTGGGAAGTTAGGTACACAGGTTGAAGTTGTCTGAAGGACCACATGTGAAGTTTCAAGGAAGCCTAGAGAAACATTCCTCAAGAGTAGTGGGTGCACAAATTCATCAACAAACTGGACACAACCCCTATCAATTGGTATCTTCAAGTAGAACTACGCCTCATCATTGTAGATTGGGAAGGTATGACTCAGAAATTTGTAACTACCCTTTTTCTTGAAATCCAATATCCTACAGTGGATCAAGCGTTACAAATTGTAAGACAACAAGTATTTGAGGAGTAACCTAGCCTCCCTTTGGAACAATAAGAGGAAGAATGGATTGCACCTTTCCAGAAACTGCAAGGCTGTTGTTATCACTGAAATTTCATCCGCACATGGTTACAAGAACTCAACATCATCAAACAATGATGAAGTCATCCATGGACCCGAATTAATACCAAAGAATTCATAAAAAGGTCAAAAACTATACAAAGTAGTGAAAAATTGAAGAGCGCTATGCAGACATTGGGCGCGCATGCACATGCACGAAACAGGAATGTAGAAATCCCGCACATGTGCACGATGCGCAACTGTTATCGCAAAAAGCTGTGCACCTGCTAAATGGCGCATTTATGAGAGTGGTCGGCCTCCCACCCACTTATGGTTCAGCTCCCAAGCCGATTTGACCCTCAAATCTGGATTGGATCCGACTAATGGACTGGTCAAAGACCTAGGAATGCCCTAATTAGCCTCTTTTCACACTACAAAGCAGTTAAACAATAACCCAAAGGAATGCTATAAAAAGGCCATGGATGCACCTCATTTTTCAAGGAATTCAAAGTAATGGTATGCTGCCTCTATTCTCTTGAGGAATCCATCCTTGTCAAGAGCATATTTTCACCATTGCATTGGACAATCCATCTCACCCATTGAGTGGATTTGTAAAGAGTTCTTTCANNNTTTTCCATTTTTCTTTGTTGTAAGAAGAGCTAGCTAGTGGGGGTCCAAGAGCCCTCCCTTGGAGGAAGAAGGGACTCATAGTCCCCTTTCTTCTTGGTGTATTGTTTCACTAATAGATCAGCCTCAACATTGGTGACATGGGTCTTATGGTTCTCTTTGTTTCTATGTCCCTATGCTCATGAATTTAGTTGTTATTGTATTTCTTAGTTTAATTCTTAATTTTAGTCTTTTATTTTCTTTCCCTAACTCTTTTCCTTGCAGCTGTCCTGCTCAGCAGACCCAGCTGAGCTTGCAAGCACCTCTATTTTTCTCACTAAGGTGACGAAAGAGGCGCAACCGATTGGCGACTCGATTGGGGAAAGGTATCAATTTCCTACCCCATTTGGGTTTTTCTTGCTCTTCTTTTAGTTTGTTTAACTTGCAGGTACACTAACCGGCCTAGGCCGACCTGCCACTCAGCCAATTCTAAGTTGAATTGAGAGAAATCCATTCAGATTTTTCATTCTCAGCCGTGTGTCATATATGCATGGGTTTTTAGGCCCACAGAAGCGCATCATGCACACATGCGCCTAATTCACAGTTCTGTTCTGCACACGTGCACCTATTGACTTGTCTCTGTTCGTGCGCATGCGCTCTGTGCACCTCTGTCTCCACTGAGACCCACACACCTATGCAAAAATTCACATTGTAAAGTTGCTGAGATGTGGGGAAGGCCATTTGCCTTCTTAAAAATGATTTCAAGCATGTTTTAAAGATGCACCACACTTAGTCCCCTCATCATATAAAGGGGTTAGTAAAAAACACATTGGCACTTAGGAGGATAAAATCAATTTCCCTTCTTTTCTTTTTGCCACATGGATGGCTTGTTTTGACTCACAAGATAAGTTGGAAATCATTTTTAATCGCATTTAAATTGCATTGGGACTAGAAGTTGAGTAACAATCGCTTAGTATTCTCTTCTCTCGCGCCTCCAAGTGATCTTGAGAATCAGAAAAAGATTGTGAAACGATTTTATATCCCTTAAAGAACATTAAAACCTTTAGGAGAGGACAACAACCCTTCTTGGGACTCTTAGTTTACTTTTTCAAACACATCTTAATATTGTAATGGGCCCATACATGCCCACATGCTACAAATATAGGATAGTGTTTGAATTTTTTCCTTTCTTAGATCAAAACACTAGGGAAGTTTAAAGGTTTTGTAACGGGCCCATACATGCCCAGATGATCAATCTAGGATCGTTTCAAAGTTTTTCGTAGATTACATCACAATAGGGAGTTAAAGGGATAGTAACAGACTCACATGTCCACATGCTAGCTTCCTAGGGACTTTTGAATTACGCAAGGTTGTACCAAAGGAACTTAGTTAATTAGGTAATCAAACACTTGTAAGGACCAAGAGAAGTCCACATGCAGCAAGGTGACATCTAATTCACTAAAAATTGGCACACTTTCACTCACACACAAAAGTCACTTATCACTCACATAACTTCTTCTTGAAACATGGAGGTCAAAGTAAGTTTCCTCCAAAAGGAGTCCGAAAATACCCCACCCTTTTCTCGGCGAAACTATCCACTCCCATTTTAATCAACAAGGTTGGTTTGCACCCCCAACCTCCCAAAACAACTATGTTATCACTGAAATTTCGTCTGCACAGGGTGACAAGAAATCCACATCGTCAAAACAGAAAGAGTCATTCATGGCACATGATTAATCCCACAGCATTGCAAAAGGGTCAAAAAACTATTCAAATGACCAAAAATTTGAAAGGCGCTTTGCATCATTTGGGTGCGCATGCATATGCGCGTAACAGAATCATACAAAGAGCGCATATGTGCACAAGGCGCGACTGTTGGGTAAAAAACCCGCGCGCCTGCTAAATGGTGCATTTATTGAAATTGGTCGGCCTCCCAACTACTAATGGATCAGCTCCCAAGTCGATTTGACACCAAATCCGAGCTCAATCCTCATGGTGGGCTGGTCAAAGACCTAATTGTGCCCTAAAGAGCCCCTTTTCACATTCTAAAGAGGTTACATAATGATCCAATGCTTGGCTATAAAAAGCCATGAATGACCACCATTTTCTCAAGGAATTCTTCATACTGTTATGCTGCTGAGATTGCTAACGACCCATTCTTTGGCAATAAACATTACAAGTTGCATTTCATAGAGTTATTCACCCCTCTCTTGAGTGAATAAGCTTGGAGTTCTTTCACCCACATTTTCATCTTTTCATTGTAAAGGAGAGCAATCAAGTGAGGGCCTCAAGAGCCTTCCATTGGAGAAAGAAGGGACCCAAGTCTCCTTTCTTTCATTGTGCCTTTGGATTTCATCAACAGATCAGTTTATACATTGGTGATATTGGTCCATTTGTCTCTATTTTTCATTTTCTCATATGCTTTTAGTTTTTAGTTGTTTTAGTTTAATTTTGGTTTATAGCTTTGTTGTTTCTCTTTCTAACCTTTTACCTTACAACTGTCATGCCTAGCAGAGCCCAACTGGGCATGTAAGCACTCTTAATTTTCTCACCTAGTGACAAATTGGGTGCAAACAGATTGGCGACTCCGCTGGGGAGAAGGTATCAATTCCTCCCTCATTTGGGCTTTATTTGTTTCCTTTTGATTTCATTAACTTGCAGGTTCACAAACCGGCCTCTGCCGACCTGCTTACCAGTCAATTCACCAGACATTGGAGAGAAATCCATCCGGATTTTTCTTCTCAGACTTTTGACACAGGCGCGCGTCGGGCGCACAGGCGCTTTTCCTTTCAATTTCTTCAGCACGCAGGCGCATATGCGCTTATGTCCACACAGGAGGCCGCGCATTTGAACTGAAATTTGCATTGTAAGCTCTTGGATGTGGGGAAAAATCACTTTCCTTCTTAAGAATGATGATATGCATGATCTAAATACTGCAGCACTTAGACCCCTCAACTTATAAAGTGGATAATCAAACAAACATAGGCACTTAGGTGGATAAAAAATCATTTTCCCTTATTTTTCTTTTTGCCACGTGGATGGCTTGCTTTGGTTTACAAATCTAAGTTGAACATCAATTCTAATCACATCTAAAATCACATTTTGGGACCAGAAATTGCAAGTAACAATCTTGAGTATTCTCTTCTCTCGCGTCATTAAGATTTCTTGAGAATCAGAAAAGGATTGCGAAAACGATCTCATCTCCCTTAAAATTCAAAAACTATTAGGAGAGGACAACGGCTCTTTCGATACCCCTCTTAGTTTCATTTTGTCAAAAACATTCTTGTAACGGGCCCATACATGCCCACATGTCACAAAAGTAGGATAGTTGTTGCAATTTCTCTTTCTTAGATCAAAAACTAGGAGAGTTAAAGATTTGTAACGGGCCCACACATGCCCACATGTTCAATCTAGGCTAGTTTCATGCTTTTCTATATTAACTCACACATAGGGAGATAAAGGATAGTAACGGACCACAATGTCCACATGCTAGTTTCTAGGGATTTTAAAATTCCGCA
>ML777672.1:3155284-3165336 GCA_009831015.1 Picea engelmannii
ACACCTCCACCCATTAGTGGACCACCACCGGCACCCCCCATACATCCACCTCTTCCAAACACCAGTGGTCCCCCCTCCACATCACCTTATAGTACTAGTGAAAGCGCCATGCCTTCCTATGTACCTTATGGAGCCGCACCACCTTAGAACCCTTACTTTCCCTTTCTGGGTCCTCCACAACCTATGTCTCCCCCACATCCTCATGCGGGGGTAAATTTTGTTCAACCTTCCGCTACTCAACAATACCAGAATTTTGAACAATTAAATATAGCCAACCCCACCCACCCATCAAACAACAACAGGAAGAAAGGAAGAAACAGGAACAACAACAATTCTAGTCAAGGTGGGAATCAAACCCCACATCATCCACCCACTGGGGGCAATCATAACCAAGGGAACCAAAACCCCCAAGGGGACAATAACAACAAACGCCAAGGGCGGAATACTGTTAAAAATATCCACCCTTGTGCTCTTTGTGGCGTGTATGGTCATTACACCCACCATTGCCCCCAGATCACTGATTTCAAAAGGTTGAAAGAATCAGGGAGCCTTCCCCCCTCCCCAGCGCAACCTGCGCCACAACAGGCACAACAACAATATGCGCCACAACCCCCTCCCGCCGTGCTGCAAAATCCCATCCCACATCAAGGTGTGATAAACACCCAATAAGACATGCAACATCCCCCACCTCAGGTGGGCCAATACCACAATCCCAACAATCCAGCAAAAAGAACAATTCTCCTCACCAGTGAGGAAGAAATCCTTCTGCAAACACGCAATCGTCAGTATCCTGCAACAACTGAGTCTACTCCCATCTCTTCAGAAAAAAACCCTACACCGACGAGACCTCCGTCAATGATCCCTCTCCCTTCAGCCGAACCACCATTACGCATCCCTCGCATCCCATTGCGCAGGAATGTCCACAACCCACAGGCTAGGGCCGCTCATAACTATAGCTTGGTAGATGACTTAGCGCAATCCCCGGCTGCCATGTCAGTTCTGGAAGTCCTCCAGACTTTTCCTACTCAGCGGAAATCACTACTTTCCGCTCTAGACACAGTCAACCCTGCCGATACTCGACTCATCACTTTTGACCTTGATAGCTGCGAACCTCATCTTCCCGCCGCAGTTGCTATTCAAATACCAGTCAAAATACGGAACATCACCGTCCATCGGTGTATCATCGATGAAGGGGCATATACATGTATCATGTTCAAAACAGTATGGTAGAAACTTGGTTCCTCGGACCTCTTACCCTCCGCCATCACGTTGCGAGCTTATGACGGGAGACCATCATCCCCCGAAGGGCTCTTCCAAAATGTCCCCGTAGAACTCAGGGGCAAAACCATCCTCATTGACATTGAAGTTATCGACGCTCAACTCGATTACAATATCTTGTTTGGCCGTACCTACATGTATGCCATGAAGGCAGTGGCATCATCAGTCTTTATAAATATCACGTTCCCTCACAATGGGAAGATTGTGACCATTGACCAAGTCTCGCATTACGAGCCTAATCCATCTGCCAATCTTGAAAACATTCTTCCTCTTATTCACACCAACCAAGACGTATATCCACTCATTGAGATGGGTCCTGGTATTTTCAAAGATCCATCCTTGTTAGGAACATACCATGGAGCACCACCGCTCCTTCCCCCTGGTCAAGTATGTGTCATCTCATCTAACGAAACTCAACCGGAGGACGCCCGTCCTCCTCAGGAGGCTTCAGTCATTCCTGACATCTCAACAGTTGCAGCACCTCTCTCACAGGAGCCTCCTGCGCCCTCGTCGACCCCTTTGGTCCACGAATCAACACCCCCCCAGGGGCCTAATCCCATCTGGGAGACAGTTCCCCGACCTCTCACTCAAATTCCCTTCTTTTACCCTCCACCTAGTATAGAAGCTTTCCAGGTAGCAGCAACGCTCACACTACCCAATATGGTGTTAGCAATCCCAGTGTGGTACTTACATCCACCTGAGATGGTCCCTCGCCCACAGGCAGGACTCCCCATGACGATTCCTGTCATCACCCCCACTACCTCCACTACCCCCATACTCCCTACCCCCCCTGCTACAGCAGGGGGCAGGCGACAGAAGAAGGAGCCCACAGCTCCACTTCCTCCGCGCATTCCACCACCTTGCGCATTGTGTGACAAAGAGGGCCACCAAACCAACAACTTCCCATCACTACCGGAATTACGGAATTTGATTCCCCCCAATCCAACCCCCACACCACCCATTACTACTGCTACCACTCAACCTGCCAGTAGTAAAGGGTTGAAGACCAAATTCACGTGTGCCATCTGTTCTAAGTACGGCCATTACACCCATCATTGTCCAGCACTACCTCGTTTTCGGCAGGCCTTAGCTATCATAAGCCGAGACTTTTGGAACAACCCATGCCCTGCCACATCTTCGACAACACCTATCACTGACATTCGCTATGTCACTACTTCAGTCAATGAACGCATGAGATGCCCTTGCTCTCTTTGCGATTCATCGACTCATTTTACATACCAGTGTCCGATGATCATCGAATATCGGCGACATCAGTTAGCCCTGCTTCACCAACCCGCAGAGGCCATCATTGACATATCTTCACCATTTGAAGATATCCATATCATCTCTCCTGAGCCCGAGGCACTCCCAACGCCTCCTTGGTTCTTAGATGACATTTCTGAGGATTTACCCCGTAACCCACCCAACTCTCCCACTCATCACCCTGCGGAGACCCTCCATCCCACTACTACGGGTACCCCTCAGTACCTCAATATATGGTTTATGTCGAGTGAACCATCACCCTCTCCCAACATCTCCTCCTCTGTTTCTACAGTAGGGGGCAACCACACTGTCACGGAGATCACTCCTCACGATCCATTATATTCCCATCGTTTCCAATGCGACGAAGAAATATTGGAAGAGCTACAACGCTGGGACTCTCCCTGGGAAGCACTACATCATCGTGCACTCTTCCTTCCGCAGGAAGCCCTCATGCCTCCTAGCCACAATCCCATTTACATGGTTGAAACCAAAGACTTTATCCCACCAGGGACTATTGATTGGTTCAACAATCCCATTCCTACACCTGACGCTTTTGAAGAAGGTAATCTGGCTAACATTTCCCCCACCATCAAAATCGACATTTCCATTAAACCGGGCATCATCGAAGAGATTATCATTGGATTTGCTTGCACTCCTCAGGAAATTACCGCATACAAATCCCTCTTCCAGGAATTTAGGGATATCTTTGCCTGGTCATACACCGAGTTGCCTGGCCTAGACCCATCCATTGTCGAGCATCGCATCGAAACCTGGCCTGATATCACACCAGTTCGCCAGAAACAACGACCGCTACACCCATCCAAGGCCGCAGCTATCAAAGTCGAAATTGATAAATTATGTACAGCTGGGTTTATTTACCCCATCGCTTACACTTCATGGGTTTCCAACACTGTACCCGTCGACAAAAAACAGGGATCTATTCGCGTTTGCACTGAATTTCGCGATCTCAACAACGCATGTCCCAAGGACAACTTCCCAACGCCTTTCATCGATCAAATTATCGACGACTGCGCCAGCCACGAGGATCTTTCCTTTATGGATGGATTCTCTGGCTACAACCAAATTCAAATCCACCCAGCCGATCAGTACAAAACTGCATTCATTACCCCGTGGGGTACGTTTGCGTACCGTGTCATGCCCTTCGGCCTCAAAAATGCTGGTGCAACTTTCCAGTGGGCCATGACATACATCTTTCATGATTTGGCTGCAATCATCCTCGCCTACTTGGACAACCTCACCGCTCGATCCAAGAAGCGTACCCAACACCTCGATGATTTACGAATCATCTTTCAACGGTGTCGTCAATACAACATCCGCTTGAATCCTCTCAAGTGTGTGTTCTGCGTCACCGCAGGGTGCCTCCTCAGTTTTATCGTGTCACAAAACGGTATCACCGTAGACCCTCTCAAAGTCCAAGCCATCACTGAAATTCCACCTTTTCGGAATTTGCGACAACTACAGAGTCTACAGGGAAAAGCCAACTTTCTTAGATGCTTTGTGCCTGATTACACTATACGCGCACATGGTTTCCTTCGCTTGCTGCGTCACGACATCCCTTTTCATTGGGACGACTATGCCCAACAGTCATTTGATGACCTCAAAGAAGCACTTTCCAATGCACCATTGATTAGTGCACCTGACTACAATCGCGAATACATCCTCTCCGTATTAGCATCAGCTGTATCAGTAGCTGGCGTCCTCGTCTAGCTCGGAGACGACAATCGTGAACACGTCATTTACTACGTCAGTAAGAACCTCTCCGGTCCTCCCCTGAAGTACAAACATGAAGAGAAACTTGCTTTAGCAGTTGTCCTTGCAGTTCAGAAACTGCGTCATTACATTCTGCTTCGCACAACCAAGGTCGTCGCAGATTCCAACCCTATGCAATATTTGCTTAGCCGTCGCCAAGTTAACGGCAAATTTGCTCGATGGATCATTATTCTTCAGGAATACAACCTCGAGTTCTCGACACCAAAGAGTAAGAAGGCCCTCTTTCTCGCCAAACTTGTCACGGCCCTTCCCTCTGACATACCCAGTACCCTCGTCAATACTGACTTTCCTGACGAACATCTCTTTTACATCGCCTCAGATGATCCTTGGTATGGTGACCTCCTCGTCTACCTACGAACTCAAAATTTCAGTAACCACCTATCACGAGATGATCGCCGGCGCATTCGCCATCAGGCCCCCCGCTATCTCCTCATCGGTGAAATCTTATATCGGCGAGGCGTTGACACCATTCTTCGTCGCTGTCTAACTATTGATGAGGCCGACAGAGTCTTAAACGACTGCCACAGCGGCGCCTGTGGGGGCCATCTTTCGGGCATCGCCACGGCCCAAAAGATTATCCGGTCCGGTTACTTTTGGCCTACCCTGTTTCACGATTTCATTCATGCCGTGAAACGATGTGAGCAATGTCATCTCTATGCCAACAAAGCCCGAGCTCCGCCCGCTCTTCTTCACCCTGTCATTACTGCAGGCCCATTTTGTAAATGGGGCATTGACTTTATGACTTGTAATCCCCCCTCCAGCAATGGTCACAAATACATTGTTGTCGCTGTCGATTACTTCACCAAATGGGTTGAAACTATGCCCACTTTCAACAACACCGCTGACACTGCAGCGCGTTTTTTCTTCAATCACGTCATATCTAGGTTCAGAGTACCACTCCAACTCGTTTCCGACCATGGGAAACATTTTGAGAATGAGATCTTCATCGAACTCTCATCTCGGTTAGGCTTCTCTCATGAGTTTTCCTCACCATACTACCCTCAGTCAAACGGACAGGTCGAGGAAGTCAACAAAGTCCTCAAAACCATGTTACAATGCACGGTTAATAAACATAAAACCAATTGGCATCATATGTTATTTTCCACGCTATGGGCTTATCGAACGGCAGTGAAGACCACCACAGGTTTCACGCCCTTTCACATAGTCCATGGGATAGAGGCAACTCTTCCCATCGAGTGCAAAATACCCACCCTTCGCACCGCCATTGAGTTCTTGCCTGACACTGCTCCAATGGAGTAGCGCTTGCTGAACTTGGAGTCTCTGGATGAGGATCGTCGATCCTCATTACAGAACAACGAGGCAACTAAAAAACGATCCAAAGCTACCTTTGATCGCCATGTCAACATTTGCTCGTTCTGCGAAGGTGACCTCGTCCTCGCCTACGATATCGCTCATGATACCTTTGGCCACAGAAAATTTGAATCACTTTGGCGTGGCCCTTACATCATCCAACATTTCCTCACCAAAGGCGCATACATCCTGGCCTCCCCCGAAGGCCTCACGCTCAAAGAACCCGTCAATGGGTTATACCTCAAGAAATTTTATGCTTAAACGTAGTCAGGCTACTTTAGGTTATTTTTTTATAGCGTTTTTAATCTTTTTTCTCCCCCATCTAAACTATCCTTTGTGCTATTGACAGATGACTCATCCACCAGCTTACCACATTGGGTACGCCGACGACGCCAGCCGTTGGACACAAAATCTCGCTTCGACTGCTTGGGCTCTCTACACCCCTTCACATGAAATGCTACATTCTAGCGGCATCTGTTTAGGACCAGCAACCAATAACCAAGCCGAATAAACTGCTGTCATTGGCCTCCTGACTGACGCCCAACATCACCATATTCGTCACCTTAGCGTTCTCCTCGACTCTTAACTGGTCGTTCTCCAACTTAACAATTTGTACTGTGTACGCGATCCGTGCCTCTTTCGAAAATACCTACAGGTTAGATTATTATCTCGACATTTTGGTTCCATTACATTTACACACATTCCCAGGGAATTGAATAAAAAAACAGATGAAATAGATAACATGGTGCTAGATTGGCATATATCACATCAAACTACACATACATAAAACATCTCATATAACCTGTCACAACATATCAATAGCATCAACATCATCAATATCAACACAATACAACATATGTAAAACACATTTGGATCCAAAAAACATGTATACTCATATATATATATAGGCCTCCTCGACCATCCAAAATGTTTACATATACAAAAATACATCGGCCCACAGGCCCGTGCCACATCATGGTACAAAAATCGGCTCGCCAGCCTGTCAAAAATAATATACAATACAATCAGGGGGCCTCTATCGCACCCCCATCTTCCCCTCCCTCAGGAGGAGGTGGTGGCCCACCCCTACCCGCCCCAAGCGGTGGTGGTGGCGCACTTGCAGGACCCTCCTGCCCTGGCGGCAGGCGTCCACTCGTCATGGCGGCGAGCACAACTGCTCGTCACATGATCGACCGCCATGCCATTGGTAACCCTATACACTGCTCCAAGAACTCCTTGTCCTGGATGCGAATCCACATGCCCTCAGGAATGTCCCGAAACACCGTCTCAAAACGACGGCGTATATCATCCAGATCTCCCCTAGCGGCTGCTGGAGGAGCATGTGATGGCCCCGCACCAGGGTCATCAAAGAGGTGCCTCTGCACTGATCTCTCGGGCCCTGCGGGTCGCCCAGCAGCCTCGTCCCATGGACGCCTCTCTCCATGTGGAGGTCTCCCCTCTTGCTGCACTGGCATCCTATATAACTCCACCTCACGTCCGCGAGGTGCCAAATCTGCACATGCACCAAACAAGCAACAACAAATGGTATCAGTGTCTATACATCAAACATATGCACTGGCATATCAAAATCACAAACATAAGTCAAAAACATATATAAATACATAGCGTACCTCTGTGATCAAACACCTTCCCAGGAGGCAGTACCATATCCGGGTCCCCCTGGAAGTCCACCCCAGCATAGGGGAACTGGAGTATAACCTGCGGCATCTGCTGCCATATCTGTGCCGCCTGCGCCGTGAAATAGTGTCCGCCTTCGCCACCACTGTGGCGAACCAAAATCTGTGACCACCACCTCAAGCGCGGCTCTCGTACCCTTGATGCCTCCAGTATCACCCTCGGGCGTAGCATCGACACCCTCTCCAAGAAAAAGGCCACCAGGATGGAGCCAAATGCGAACTCCCCGGCGCCCGTGGACCGACACTGGTCTAGCTGCACGATCATCCGTGCATGAAGGGTCAAACCCCAAGCGAACCGCTCACGGCCCACCACCACCCTCTCCATCAAAATCATCTCCCCACCACTAATTCGGTGGGGCGCTCGGGACCCATATACCCGAACTATCATCGCTGCTATGCAACGATGCAGCAGGACATCTATCCCACTGATGCTCACTGCCGACCCAGTCATATAGTTCTCGCCTGAGTAGTATCGCTCGACGACTGTCTCCAAATGAGTGTCCCTCGGCAACACAGGATCTGCCGGCAACGGTGTTCCCCGGAAGGGGAGCCCCGTCAAGAAGTAAATGTCCTCCACCGCAGTGAAGGCGATCTGCTCTCCTCGCAGTGTCGATCGGGGCTCCACATCTCGATCAAGAACTGGAGCAAATACTCCTGCGACCGTATCAAAGAGAAATCAAAAAACTTTAGCTACCCACTGGCTGCTAAAGATGCTCGAACTGCAGGCCTCGCCTCGGCCACAACATCTTGCAGCTGCGACCAGTCCTGCTCACGCCACCGTACATCCATGATCTCTGATCGTCACCTGCACACAACCCAGAGTCCTATATTAGCTAAGGCAATCATCCAATACATCAGATAAGCTCATCTTTTACCCTGAAACCTTGCCTCAAAGGCGCGGTATTACCACCCACAGGCGCGCACACATGCGCACCTGTTCACTATATAGGCGCGCATGTATGCGCGCCTATTTTTCCCACATGCGCGCTCGAGAGTGCGCCTGTTCACAATACAGGCCCGCTCTAGGGCACGCCTGTCCAACCCACAGGTGTGCTCGGGAGCGTGCATGTTCACCCCACAGGCACGCACTCATGCGCGCCTGTCTACCCTACAGGCGCGCCCCTAAGGTGCCCCTTAAATTCCTTCTCACGTGCACACATGCACGCTTCTTCAGTGTGCAGGCGCACACTCATGCGCGCCTTCCACTGAGTCGCCCACGCATGTGGGCCCACCCTCTACCCAAAAACCCCCTAAAACTCCCGTACAACCCTCCGTACCTACCCTACCCAAAAATTGGAAACCTATAGCTATGCAGGACGTTCAGACCACTAACCTGAAACTCGCACGCCGTGAATCGGACACCTCGTGCTCTCGGAATCACGCAATCTCCTCTGAATCTGCTCGGAAACTCACTGTAGAAGCAGGTAGAAATGAGGTGGCAATGTGGGCCCTACAGCTATATATAGGCTTTTTGCCAAACTTCCACTCACCATTACGGGAGCCCACGGTGTCCGTTTTTCGAACCGTCTTCATCCACGAGATCAGCATCCCGCCGCCTACATCACGGCTATCCCTGGGCCACTTTTCATCTTAGGCCCCCGGGGCACCTTTTTTCCACATCACGGTCAGGTACGCACGCGCATAGTCACATTTGTCAAATATATGCTCATATCTTACTTTCTCTTCAGATATTGTTCACTTTGGGTATTTGATTGTTCTGTGCGCAGGTACTTGATCATCATCCCTCAACAACATTCCTTCAGGTATATACTCAACACTGGCATGTAGTCTCTCCCGCTATATTGCATTTACATTTCCAGTCACACCCTCTGAGATTGGCCTTTAGGATACCCTTTCCCGGCTCTGCAGTACTCACACCTCCAGTTGCATCTTCAGTACTGCCACCCGGTAGCATTCTCACCTACATGAGTTGTCCCATTCATAACACCTTTTGGCACTTTTGACACTCATGCTGTTCTTCATCGCCCCTTAGGGATGGGAGTCCCGGTAGTATTTCATCATGTTGCAGATCAACCACATACTTCCTCTCCTCATTTTGCTAGCTTCCCATATGGACTCCCAGATCATCGCTTGATGGTTATGTTCTTTTTGCACCTGCACCTCCACAGGATCATGAACCCACCATTTTATCCACCATCAGTTTGCCCATCTGCGAACCCATCTCCATTTTACCTACCTTATACAGAAACTCGCCAATGGGGCCCCCACCCTTCATCAGTTTTCCCAGAAATTTATTCCCTCCCTGGGGCACTCATTTCACACTGTGGCACCCATTTCTGTATTTTGTACATCTTTCCCACATTTATTCATTATTTATTGTACAAACGTCTTTTATTCCTAGTCTTTACTTTTGTCGTCACTGTTGGCGACCTACTTTCCTTTTTTTGGCCACACGCAACCCATGTCACCCTTAGTTGGAGCATTACTTCTCATTCACCCTCACTGACATCGTCTATATCTTCAGAGTACTACCCAGGTCACTTACCATTTATCCTTTGAATTTGTTCACCTTGTCCTGCCTCTGGCACAACTTATCCTCGGTCTTGGAATCCCCCTGACACTCGACCTTGTCACACGGTTGCGGCCACTGTTTGTCTCATACATTCTCCAGCCAAGGGCAGTCTTGAGTCTTCCCGCTTCTTGACTTCGTCCATGTACCTCTGCCACTCCCGCACCACAGTAGATTCCATG
>ML777672.1:3166334-3203194 GCA_009831015.1 Picea engelmannii
TCATCAACAGATCAGTTTATACATTGGTGATATTGGTCCATTTGTCTCTATTTTTCATTTTATCATATGCTTTTAGTTTTTAGTTGTTTTAGTTTAATTTTGGTTTATAGCTTTGTTGTTTCTCTTTCTAACCTTTTACCTTATAGCTGTCATGCCTAGCAGAGCCCAACTGGGCATGTAAGCACTCTTAATTTGCTCACCTAGTGACGAATTGGGTGCAAACAAACTACATCTAAAATATTTCGAAAAAATCACTAAGTTTTCCTCAGGAGGTGCCAAAAGAAATTTTTTAGTCTAGGTAGGATTTCGGGGATAGGCATCCAAATAACTCCCCGTTATCTGGTTCTCACATTGTCAAAACCATAGAAGTTGTCAAATAGGGAACTGAAAATCCTCCAAGTCAAGTGTTCCTAATACCATAAGTAAGGGAGATACCTATGAAGGGTTGAAGGCCGAGGTCCGGTTGTTTTGTGCATCCCCCCTTGAGGCACCCACCTCTTGGACGAGATCCAGCCCGTGACCCATTTCTTAGGCCTAAAATCTAAATGCCGCACTTTGACTGAGGTACCTAGTGACCAACTTTAGGACATCTACCCAGGTGGAAATTGTGGGCTGCAATTGCACCTTGATTGGATTTTGTGTGGCTATTGGGAAATATCGCCAGATCTTTCGGGATATGCCCCCTTTACCCCTCATTATAACCAATTATTCCATCCTTCACTAGTTTCTCTTCCAGTGACTTCAGACCCCACTTTTGAGTACTATTGGAAGTTCCAGTGCTATTTGAGAGGAAGGACGTTACGTCTTCTAGGACACTAGCATTTGATTTCTTTTTATTCCCCACGCGGACAAAACCCACTTACCCATATATATGATTCTTTTTCAAAAACATTTTATGTATGATGCACATCTGATTACAGTTTGATTTGGATATATATATATATATATATATATATATATATATTGTGTAAACATTCAATGCAAAGGCTCTTGTTTCTATATTAATCTCACCACTCTTTGCACACATTCATGCATCTAGTCAGGACATCATAGGGGAACCACAGAACCCCCATCGTTCATGACGCTTGCTAAACCTCCCTCCTATCTTAGGGGGAGTGTCTGGTCTTGCCCACTCATCGACACCTCCTTCACACACTCCTATGAGTGCTACTGTTTTAGGATCAACTTTGCTTGGGTCCACATTACTTGGGTCCACTTAACAAGGTCATTTGTTCACTCGCTCTCCATTACACGGAAGTGGGGGACCTACTTCCTCTCAAAGAGGAAGCACCAACCCACCTAGCCCCCCTCAAGGGTCAGGTTCACAACACACCCACACCATGGCCGGAGCTAATCCTCCCCCCCCACTGCAGATGCCATATTTGGCCTCTCTCAACATATTGGATCTCATCAAACTCACCAATGATCCTATATTGCATGATCCCACATGGCCTACAATGCCCACCAAACTACCTTCAGACATACCAAAGTTTGAAGGAAAGGCAGGCGATGAACCTACCAACCATGTCATGACCTTTCACCTATGGTGCTCCTCCAATAGCATTATGGATGATTCCATCCAAATGTGATTATTTCAATGCACACTCACTGGGCCATCGGCCAAATGGTACGTCGAAGAAAAATCAGGGTCCCATGCAACTTTTGAGTCATTGGCCAAAGCATTCTTGACCTTCTTCCAATTACCCATCCGCCACAACAATGGTCTAGAACTACTTTCTAATTTCAAACAAACCTCAGCCACACATATCGCTGACCACATTCACGAGTGGAATAGGCGACGTAGTTTGTGCAAAGCAGAAACCACCAAGCAACAGTGTCTCGACTGGTTTCTTAGATCACTCGTCTCTCTCCTCGGTAAGGATGTAGCTTCCACCTTCCCTCAATATGAAGAGGAATCCATCAGTAAGGCCCAACAGTATGACCTCATCTATGCATAGTCAGGGTACTTATACATTGTACTTCCTGATCTTCCAAAACCTGTGCCATTTGGCCAAGACAAACCTGGGATGTCTCACTCAACAGACGGACTGATTGGTGCCACCACTCACCACGGTCCACAACCCCAAACACCACCAATGTATGGAACACATCCATACCTGCCAGCATACGGGGGAACTTCGTATTACCCCCACCCCCTTATCAACAACCATACCCTGCTGCTATACCTCCACCCATTAGTGGACCACCACCGACACCCCCCATACATCCACCTATCCCAACAAACTCTGGTACCCCCTCTACCTCAGCTTATAGTACTAGAGAAAGAACTACACCTTCATATGTACCTTATGGATCGATACCACCATAGAATCCGTACTTCCCATTTCCTGGTCCTCCACAACCCATGGCTCCCTCACATCCTCATGCGGGGGTGAATTTTGTTCAACCCTCTACCGTTCAACAATACCAAAATTTTGAACAGCTGAATACGGCTAATCCAACCCATCCGTTGAACAACGCCAAGAAAAAAGGATAGAACAGGAATAACAACAACTCAGGTCAAGGTGGGAATCAACCCCCACAGCACCAATCCACTGGGGGCAACCTGAACCAAGGGAACCAAAACCCCCAAGGGGGAAATAATAATAAAAACCAAGGGAGAAATAACAATAATGTTAAAACCATCTTCCCTTGTTCCCTTTGTGGTGAGTTCAGCCATTACACTCATCATTTCCCCCAGATCACTGATTTCAAACGATTGAAAGACTCCGGTAGTCTTCCCCATTGCCCCGCACCACCTGCCCCTCAGCAGGCACCACAAAAATACGTGCAACAACCCCCTCCCGCCGTGTTGCAAAATACTATTCCACATCATGGTGTGATAAACACCCAACATGACACACAACATCCCCCACCTTCGACGGGACAATACCTCAACCCCAACAATACAACATATCACACAATTCTCCTCACAAGTGAGGAAGAAATCCTTCTGCAGACACGTAACCGTCAGTATCATGCACCCGTTGAGTCTCCTCCCATCCCTCTAGAGACAAACCCTACACCGACGGGCCCCCCGTTGGTGATTCCTTTCCCTTCCACTGAACCACTGCTTCACATCCCTTGCATCCCATTGCATAGGAATGTCCACAACCCACAGGCTAGGGAATCTCATAACTATAGTTTGGTAGACAAATTAGCACAATCCCCAACTGCCATGTTAGTATTGGAGGTCCTCTAGACTTGTCCTACTCAACTAAAATCATTACTTTCCACCTTGGGGGCAGTCGACCCCGCAGATACCCGACTCATTACCTTTGATCTTGACAGCGGAGAACCTCGTCTTCCCACCTTGATCGCTTTTCAAATACCAGTAAAAATATGGAACATCACAGTTCATCAGTGTATCATCGATGAAGGTGCATCTACATGCATTATGTCCAAAACGGTATGGCAGAAACTTGGTTCCCCGGAACTCATACCCTCTACCATCACATTACGCGCTTATGACGGATGACCATCGTCTCCTGAAGGGATCTTCCAAAATGTCCCCGTCGAACTCAGGGGCAAGACTATTCTCATCGATATCGAAGTTATCGATGCCCCTCTCAATTATAATATCTTGTTCGGTCGTAGCTACATGTATGCTATGAAGGCAGTGGCATTTTCTGTCTTTCGGACAATGATGTTCCCTCATAATGGGAAGATCGTTACTATTGACCAAGTCTCACATTATGAGCCTAACCCATATGCCAACATCGATAACATTCTTCCTCTCATCCACACAAGCCACGACGCATATCCAATCATTGAGATAGGTCCTGGGATTTTTAAAGATCCATCCTTGTTAGGAACGTACCATGGAGCACCAACACTCCTTCATCCTGACATTCAAGTATGCGTCATATCATCTAACGAAACTCACACAAAGGATACCCTTCCTCATATAGAGGCTTCTATCATATCTGACGTCCCACTCATCGCAGAACCACCCCCCCCAGAACCTCTTGCACACTCGTCAACCCCACCAATCCACGATTCCACCTCTCCCCAAGGACATGTCCCAGTTTGGGAGATAGTTCCCCAAGCCATCACTCAAATTCCCTTCTTTTACCCTCCACCAAGTATCAAAGCTTTTCAGGTAGCTGCAACACTCACACTACCTAATATTGTGTTAGAAATCCCAGTTTGGTCTTTACACCCACCAGAGATGGTCCCTCGACCATCCCTTCCACCCCAAAAAGAAGGAATCCCCATGATGATTCCCATTCTTACTCCAACCACACCCCCACTCAGTAACCCCCCTGCCACAGCTGGGGGCAGGAGAAAGAAGAAGGAGCCCACAACTCCACTTCCTCCACACATCCCACCACCTTGCGCACTATGTGAGAGAGAGGGACACCAAACCAACAACTTCCCGTCTCTACCAAAGTTACGGAATTTGATTCCACTCAATCACACTCCCCCAACACTTGACACTACAACTAGCCCTGCCACTACGACCCTCCCTTCCAATAGTAAAGGGTTGAGGACCAAATATGCTTGTGCTATATGTTCAGAGTATGGCCATTATACCCACCATTGCCCGACCCTGCCACACTTTCGGTAGACATTAGCCGTAGTACGCCAGAACTTCCAGAGCAACCCCAGTCCTGCTACGTCCTCCTCAACAAATATCACAGACATCCATTATGTCACCACTTTAGTCAATGAACGTATGAGACGCCCTTTCTCTCTCTGCGATTCATTAGCTCATTTTACATACCAGTGTCCTATGATCCTTGAATACAGGCAACACCAATTGGCCCTACTTCAACAGCCCATAGAGACGATAATTGACATTACCTCGTCACTAGCAGATTTTCATGTCATTTCTCCCGAACTCGAGGCCCTTCCAATGCCTCCATGGTTCTTAGATGACTTATCTGAAGATTCACCCCCCAACCCCCCCAACTCTCCCACTCATTCCCCTATGAACATTCTACACCCAACCACCATAGGTACCCCTCAGTACTTCAATATATGGTTTATGTCGAGTGAACCCTCACCATCTCCTAACATTGTTCCCCCTTCTTCTTCACTAGGGGGAAACCACACACAAACCGTCACCGATATCACTTCTCATGACCCCTTGTATTCTCGACACTTTCAATGTGACGAGGAAATACTTGAATATTTAAACCACCCAGACCTCCCCTGGGATGCGCTACACGGTCGCATACTCTTCTCTCCATAGGAAGCCTCCATGCCTCCTAACCAACACCATGTTTACGCGGTTGAAACCAAGGATTTTATCCCATCAGGGCCTATCGACTGGTTCAAAAACCCCATTTCTGCCCCAGATGCTTTTGAAGAAGGCAACATGGCCAACATTTCGCCAACCATTAAAATTGACATTTCCATCAAAAATAGGATCGTCGAAGAAATCACCATTGGAGCTGCTTGCACTCCTCAAGAAATCACTGCATATAAATCCCTCTTCCAGGAATATAGGGATATTTTTGCCTGGTCATACATGGAAATGCCTGGCCACGATCCCTCTATTGTCGAACATCGCATCGACACTTGGCCCGACATTACACCAGTTCACCAAAAACAAGGACCACTACACCCATCCAAAGCTGCAGCTATCAAAGCCGAGATTGACAAATTACGCACTGCCAGGTTCATTTACCCCATTGCCTATACCTCATGGGTTTCCAACATTGTACCTATTAACAAAAAATAGAGCTCTATCCACGTTTGCACCGACTTTCACGGTCTCAATCATGCATGTCCCAAAGACAACTTTCCAATGTCTTTCATCGATCAAATTGATTGCGCAGGCCACGAGGCTCTATCCTTTATGGACGGATTCTCTAGTTATAATCAAATTCAAATTCACCCTGCCGATCAGTATAAAACCACATTCACTACCCCTCAGGGTAATTTTGCATATCGTGTCATGCCTTTTGGCTTAAAGAATGCTGGCGCAACTTTCCAGCAGGCTATGACATACATCTTTCCTGATCTGGCTCATATCATCCTCGCCTACTTAGACGACCTCACAACTCGATCTAAGAAACGCACCCAACATCTTGATGATTTACGAATCATCTTTCAATGGTGTCGTCAATACAACATCTGCTTAAATCCTCTCAAGTGCGTGTTTTGTGTCACCGAAGGGCACCTCCTTGGCTTTATTGTTTCCCAAAGCGGTATTACCATGGACCCCCTCAAAGTCCAAGCTATCACCAAAATTCCACCTCCCCGGAATTTATGCCCACTTCAGAGCCTACAGGGAAAAGCTAACTTTCTTAGATGCTTTGTCCCAGGTTACACTGTACGTGCACACGGTTTCCTTCTCTTACTACGTCACGGCATCCCGTTTCACTGGGACGCCCATGCCCAATAGTCATTTGATGATCTTAAAACTGCCCTCTCGAATGCACCTTTAATTAGTGCACCTGACTACAATCGTGACTATATCCTCTACATATCAGCATCAGCTGTATCAGTAGCCGACATTCTCGTCCAGCTAGATGATGAAAATAATGAGAATGTCATTTATTACATTAGTAAAAACCTCTCAGGGCCACCCTTGAAGTATAAACACGAAGAGAAACTTGCTCTTGCAATCGTCTTCGCAGTCCAGAAACTGTGCCACTACATTCTGCTTCGCACAACAAAGGTCATTGCAGATCCCAACCCTATGTAGTACCTGCTCAGCTGTTGGCAAGTTAACAACAAATTTTCTCGATGGATTGTTATCCTTCAGGAGTACGACCTTGAGTTCTCAACACCTAAGAGTAAGAAGTCCCTCGTTCTCGCCGAACTTGTCACGACCCTCCCCTCTGACACCACCAGTGCCCCCATCAACACCGACTTTCCCAACGAACATCTCTTTTACATCACTATGGATGATCCTTGGTACGAGGACCTCCTCATCTATCTCCACACTCAAAAGTTCGGTAACCACCTTTCACGAGATGATCGTCGTCGTATTCTCCATCAGGCCCCCCTCTACCTCCTCATTGGAGACATCCTATACCGGCGGGGTGTTGACACCATTCTTCGTCGATGCCTGACTATTGACGAGGCCGATAAAATCTTAAACAACTACCACAATGGCGCATGTGGGGGCCATCTTTTGGGCATATCCACTGCTCAAAAGATTATCTGAGCCGGTTACTTTTGGCCTACCTTGTTTCATGATTGCATTCATGCCATGAAACGATGTGAGCAATGTAATCTCTATGCCAATAAAGCCCGAGTTCCCCCCGCTATTCTCCACCCTATAATTACTGCCAGCCCTTTTTGTAAATGGGGCATCGACTTCATGAATTGTAATCCACCCTCTAGCAATGGTCACAAATACATCGTTGTCACCATTGATTAATTCACCAAATGGGCATAAGCTATGCCCACTTTCAACAACACCGCTGACACTGCAGTGCATTTTTTCTTTAGCCACGTCATATCCTTCATTGGAGTACCCCTCTAACTCGTTTCCAATCATGGGAAACACTTTGAGAATGATCTTCATCAAACTCTCATCTCGATTAGGATTCTCTCATGAGTTTGACTCACCATATTACCCTCAGTCTAATGGACAGGACGAAGCAGTTAATAAATTCCTCAAGACCATGTTACAACGCACGTTTAATAAACATAAAACCAATTGGCATCATATGTTATTTTCTACGCTATGGGCTTACCGAATGGATGTGAAAATGGCTATTGGTTTCACACCATTTCATTTAGTCCATGGGGTTGAGGCCACTCTTCCCATCGAGTGCAAAATTCCCACCTTACGCACCGCAATTGAGCTATTACCCGACACTGCTCCAATGGAGAAGCGCTTTCTGAACTTGGAGTCTCTGGATGAAGATCGTCGATCTTCTTTACAAAACAACGAGGCAGCTAAAAAACGATCCAAGGCTACTTTTGATCGCCATGTCAACCTTCTCTCATTTCACGAAGGTGACCTCATCCTGGATTATGATATCGCTCATGATACCTTTGGCCACGAAAAATTCAAGTCACTCTGGCATGGCCCATACATTATCCAACATTGCGTCACCAAAGGCACATACATCCTAGCCTCCCCCGAAGGCCTCTCTCTCAAAGAACCCATCAATAGGTTGTATCTCAAGAAATTTTACGCTTAAATGTAGTCATTCTACTTTAGGTTATTTTCTTTTATAGTGTTTTTAATCTTTTTCCCTCCCTCACGTCTAAACTATCCTTTGTGCTATTGACAGATGCTTCCTCCAAAAGCCTACCACATCGGTTACGCCGACGGCGCCAGCTGTTGGACACAAAATCTTGCTTCGGCTGCTTGGGCTCTCTACACCCCCTCACATGAAATGCTCCATTCGAGCGACATATGTTTGGGTTCAACAACCAAAAACCAAGAAAAATACACCACCGTCATTGGCCTCCTGGCCGACCAACATCATCATATTCATCAGCTTAGCATCTTCCTCAACTCTCAACTAGTCGTACTCCAGCTCAACAATGTGTATCGCGTCCGTGATCCTTACCTCTTTTGCAAATACCTGTAGGTTAAACTTTTATCTCGACATTTTGATTCCATTACATTTACACATATTCCAAGACAATTGAATCAAATTACGGATAACCTAGCTAATATTGTGTTAGACTGGCATATATCACATCAAGCTACACATACATAAACATATAACACAAACTGTCATCACATATATAGGTCAGACATCATCAATACATCAAAACACATGTAAACACCACAAAGATCTAAAAAATGTATACTCATGTATATATCAATAGGTCCACAATGTCATCCAAATTTTTACATACAAATACACGTCCTCCACCGCCGTGAAGGGAATCTTCTCTCCCCGCACTATGAAGCAGTGCAGGTCCGAACTCCACATCCAGATAAGAAACTGTAGGAGATACTCCTGTGCCCATATCAAGGGTCACTCAAAGAACTTCAGCAGCCTGCAGGCTGCCAAAGTCGCACGTACGCTTGGCTCCTCAATATCCATGGAGTCTCGTAGCTGGGACCAATCCCACTCTCGCCAACCAACTAGCATCATGCACACAGCTCACTTGCACAATAAAAAACCGTCCTAATCCACCCACATGGACAATCAAAAACATCAAAAAGACATGTTTTATACCTGTTAACCTTGCCTCCACAACGCAGTTTTTTCATCCACAAGTGTGCACACATGCGCGCCTGTACCCCCCACAGGCGTKCACATATGCGCACCTATTCACTACACAGGCGCACATGAGTGCGCACCTGTCCACTACACAGGCACACTCTYAGGCGCGCCTGCTCACTGTACAGGCGTGCACATGTGCACGTCTGTTCAGTCGACAGGCACGCCCATCRTGTGCRCACTTAATTCCTTTAACCACGCCCCCATGCGTGTCTATCCGATGGACAGGTGCGCACGTGTGCACGCCTATTACCGGATCGCCCGCACATGTGGGGCCCATACCCCCTAAACACCTCTGTACGACCCTCCATACAACCCCTTCCCAAAAAATGAAATCCTAATTCTATGCAGGATGATTAGACCACTAACCTGATACTCGCGGGTCCTCAATTAGATGCCTCGTCCTCCCTGAATCTCACAATCTCCTCTGAATGCTTCTTGTCCAATCACTATAGCAGCAAGTACAAATGAGGTGGCAATGTGGGCCCTACAGCTATATATAGGCATTTTTTCCAAACTTCCACTCACCATTCTGAGAGCCCACGGTGTCCATTTCTCAATCCGTCTTCAACCACAAGATAAGCATCCCGTCATCTACATCAAAACAGTCCCTGGGCCTCTTTTCATCCTAAGCCCCCGGGGCACCATTTTTTCATACCCTGATCAGGTACGCATGCACATATTCACGCTTATCAAATACATGCTCATATCTTCGATTCTCTTTAGATATTGTTCACGTCGGGTATTTGGTTTTCATGTGTGCAGGTACTTGATCATCATACATCGGAACAACCCCTTCAGGTATATACTCAACACTGGCATGTAGTCTTTCCCTCTGTATCACACTTACATTTCCAGTCACACCCTCTGACATTTGCCTCTAGGGTCCCCATTCCCGGCTTTGCAGTACCCACACCTCCATTTGCATCTTCAGTACTGTCACCCGGTAGCATTCTTACCCACATGAGTTGTCCCATTCATAGCACCTTTTGGCACTTCTGACACTCATGCTGTTTTTTCAAAACCCTTTAGGGATGGGAGTCCCGATAGTATTTCATCATGTTTCGAATCAACTGTATAATCCTTCTCTTCAATTTGCTAGCTTTCCCACATGGACTCCCAGATTATCTCTTCATGGTTCTATTTTTTTGACTGCACCTCCGCAGTACCATGAACCCTACATTTCATCCACAATCAGTTTTCCTATCTGCAAATCTACCTTCATTTCACCTACCTCATACAGAAACTCACCAATGGGGCCCCCACCCTTCATCAGTTCTCCAATAAAATTATGCCCTACACAGGCCACCCATATCACACTGGGGCACCCATTTCTGTATTTGTACATTTCTCCTCAATTATTCGTTATTTATTGTACAAATGCCTTTATTTCCAGTCGTTACATTACCTTTTTTGTCATCACCTTTGGCGACCTGCTTCCCTCTTTTTGGCCAACCGCAACCCATGTCACCCTTGGTTGGAGCACTACTTATCATCTACCCTTGCCGGCATCATCCATATCTTCAGAGTACCCCACAGGTCACTTACCTCTGCCCTCTGAATTTGTTCACCTTGTCCCACCTCTGACACAACTTATCCCCGGTCTTGTCATCCCCCTGACACTCGACCTCGTTGAACGGTTGCGATCACTTTTTATCTCACACATACTCCAACCAAGGGCAGTCTTGAGTCTTCCCACATCTTGACTTCGTCCATGTACCTCCTCCACTTCCTCACCTCACCTAGTAGATTTCACGAAGCCATTTGCTTCTGGGAGTCGCATCCCCCTTTTTGTCGGCATCAACACAGTTTCTAGAAGGGTGACAGTGTCTTGATTCTCATTATCCACTCAATGAGAGATCTCGGACGGCACAGGGTGAAACACCATTACTCCCTACTGTCGTTGACCCCCATAACATTCGACGCCAACACTTTCTGATGTTACAGTGGGTCTTACTTTGTGACTATTGCAGTTAGTTCTTTCATTTTCCGAAGACCTCTGAAATTGGCAGGGCTATCAATGCCCACATAATCACTGCTACTTATTACTGCGATCACTGCCTACTATTCAGAGTATGTTCATTTGTAGAATTGTCTTCTTCCTTTATCATGACTGCCCCTGAGGGCGCTGCAATTTTCTACACCAACACTTCAGTCATCTTTTTTCAGAGTTACATAACACGAGCATGAGGCATGCCTGCCTCATTTGTATACAATTTTCTATTTTACACACCTCATAAAAGGTCGGGTCCTACCGGTTCCTTTTTCCCTCCAACGGATTGCTCTGGATGATCCCACTATTGCTCTCTCTTACAACAACATTCTTAGTAGAAGAAACATTGATGGATTTCGACTATACGTATGCTCCTAACCTCATCCATGAGGGGGCATCTGTTATCACTGAAATTTCATCCGCACATGGTTACAAGAACTCAACATTGTCAAACAGTGATGAAGTCATCCATGGACCTGAATTAATACCAAAGAATTCATAAAAAGGTAAAAAACTATACAAAGTAGTGAAAAATTGAAGAGTGCTATGAAAACATTGGGTGCACGTGCACATGCATGAAACAAGAATGCATAAATCGTGCACATGTGCACGATGCGCGACTGTTATCACAAAAAGTCATGCACCTGCTAAACGATGCATTTATGAGAGTGGTCGGCCTCCCACCCACTTATGGTTCAGCTCCCAAGCCGAGTTGACCCTCAAATCTGGTCTGGATCTGACTGGTGGACTGGTCAAAGACCTAGGAATGCCCTAATTGGCCTCTTTTCACACTACAAAGCAGTTAAACAATAACCCAAAGGAATGCTATAAAAAGGCCATGGATGCACCTCATTTTTCAAGGAATTCAAAGTAATGTTATGATGCCTCTATTCTCTTGAGGACTCCATCATTGTCAAGAGAATATTTGCACCATTGCATTGGACAATCCATCTCACCCATTGAGTGGATTTGTAAAGAGTTCTTTCATCATTTTCCATTTTTCTTTGTTGTAAGAAGAGCTAGCTAGTGGGGGTCCAAGAGCCCTCCCTTGGAGGAAGAAGGGACTCATAGTCCCCTTTCTTCTTGGTGTATTGTTTCACTAATAGATCAGCCTCAACATTGGTGACATGGGTCTTATGGTTCTTTTTGTTTCTATGTCCCTATGCTCATGAATTTAGTTGTTATTGCATTTCTTAGTTTAATTCTTAATTGTAGTTTTTTATTTTCTTTCCCTAACTCTTTTCCTTACAGCTGTCCTTCTCAGCAGACCCAACTGAGCTTGTAAGCACCTCTATTTTTCTCACTAAGGTGACGAAAGAGGCGCAACAACTATTACAATATCAATGCTAACGAATACTATGACCCTAGGAAGGTGAACATCGCTGAAACATAAGGCCAAAGAGACATAGAAGGACCAGGAATTGAGATACCTTTCATTGGACAACCAATTAAAATAAAAAAATTCAATATTGGAACAGAGAAAACACTGAAGCTTGCAAATGTTGGAGATTATTGGGATGCTGCCACTATTGAAAAGATCACAAAGTTACTGCATGAATATCAGGACTTGTTTCCAACCAATTTCACTGATAGGAAGGGCATTAAAGGACCCATGGGAGAGATGAGGATCCCTTTGAAACCATATGCAAGGCCAGTCAAACAGAGACCCTGGAGATTGAACCCTAAATATAAGAAGAAAGTGAAGATTGAACTCGACAGAATGTTGGAAACAGGAATCATAGAACCTGTTGAAGAGTCAGAGTGGATTAGACCTATGGCGGTGTAGGTGTTATAACCCTAAATTGCACCATCCATGCTTACCTAGCATTAGGCCAACTCATTGCCCTTCATTGCCAAAGCCATGCTGAACAGATTCTTTAAAAACCTCTTAAAACAAGTAACCCGCGCCCTAACCCACTACTGGGCGTGTTGGAACACTGGTAGGCCTTATACTGCACGCGTTGGAACGCGGGCTGGCCCACTACAACAAGCATTTACCTAACAAAGAAAAAAATCAGGAAAGTTTCCGCCGTGATGAAAAGCTTTGGGTCAGTTAACTGGAACTCCCAGCCATGCATGGCCGAGAGTTCATCTAAAACCCTAGCTCCTTATAGCCTATAAAAGAAGGGGTAGGGGTACTATTCAAAGGAGGAAAATCATAACAAAGAAACTCTGCCCAATTACCGAATCCATTTTGTCCCAACCCTTTAGCCTTTCCTCAAGATTTAGGAGAATTCAAGCAAAGCAGTTGGAGGACAAAGAAGAGGAGGAGCCCAGGATCAGGATCAAGGAACGGTGGCCGGTCTCTATAATCATTGTAAGTTGGTTCATATTGAGATTAATAGAAAGATAATTTTCCCATCCCAAATACACGAGTTTTATATGTTTTATTTGATTTGTGTTTAATCTCTAACCCTCTAGTAGAAAAATAGCATGCATGCGTAGTTTTGTCTTGATTGCAGGATCGCTTTTTGGAAGGAGCAGCAGAAGCAAGGAGATAAAGCTCAACGGAGGATCTACACCAACCGTCGATAAAAAGGTTAGTTGGTTTTTCCCATGTTTGCTTGTTAAGAAGGGTTTAGGTTTGGGGTAGAAGGTTAAAAGTTATTTCTTAAGGGTCATGATCTGCATGCAAGTTTAAGCCCTAGCTTGTTAGTCCGTAGGGTAGAATAACCCCACAATAGAATTGGCGACTCCACTGGGGATATTTCCCTTAGGGTTTCCCAGATTTTGTTAAAGGTCTTTTGGGTAGTTCAAAGAAGTTCAGTTTCTGTTTCTTTGTTTATTTGTTTTCTGTTAGGTCAAAAGCTAGCAGGGAACCTGGTTATCAATACTAGTTTTTCCTTGGCTGTTGCTTGACATTGATTCTCAGGACACACAGAGGCACACGCGGCCTGCAGAAGGCCTGCACGCGTGTGACCCGTGCCCTAACCTTATACAACCCACGTTTGAACACCTGCTGTAGTGGTTTCAGTAGCATGTAGAGCTCAGGAAGCTTAAGAGGCAGTCTCCTCTGCCCTGTCAAAAGTTTACCTTCTCGGGGGGATTTCTGGATCCTGTCTGGGTCTTGTTGGTTTATTGTCTTGTTTTTTAGTCTACCTTTTTGTGTTAGTCATTCATTGCATTTTTTTTCTTTTTTGCAAATTTTCTTTTTCTGTTGAAGTGCTAGCATCCAAGCCTTTTAGAGACCCTGGTTGTCAATACCAGAGGCCTTTTTCAGGTCTGGGCTGCATGTGTATTGTTTTATCTTGGCTTTTGTACAGACCCGAGGCCTGTTTAAGCCTAGCCCGCGGGTACCCGCGCGCTGTTGTAGCTCAGCATGCGTGTGCACACGTGCTATCTTGGTGACAGTCGTGGGCTTGTTTGGTAGCTTTTCAGCTTGGGTGGGGCAGTCATCCCCTCCTGTGGTGAGAAGATCTCCTCTCCGGGGTGTAGAGTCTGGAGCTGCACAATCAGCAGGTTAGGGCATATTATCCTTAGCCTGTGTTTGTTAGTTGATGTTTTGATAGAAAAGACAAAAGAGAAAAAATATTTGTTTTATGGTTTCTAGGCAAGTGTTAGAATCGGTGTTGTCTTCATTTCTTTTTTCTCATGTTGTGCTCTGATTCTGTTTGCGATCTGCGCTTTAAGCCAGAGTTTTCTTTTCATTCTCTTGGTTTTGTTCTTGTCAACATTTTTCCTTGTTGCGTTATTTTGCAATAAAATAAAAAATAAAAATAAGAATACTAGAGAGATCAGGATCTGTGTAGGTCTCAGGAAGATGAATGATGCATGTTTGCATGACCCATTTTCTACACCATTTACTAACGAAGTGTTAGATAATGGAGGACGACAAGAGGTATATTCTTTTACAAATGGATTTTTAGGATACCATCAGATCCGGATTTCCAAGGAAGATATCCATAAGACCACATTTGAAACAGAATGGGGATCCTATACAGTGATGTCATTTGGATTGAAGAATTCCCCAACCATCATTTCCAGGGTGGTGGTCGAAGCGTTCAAGGAGTTTTTACATAAATTTCTGGAAGCATATTTTGATGATTTGACTGTTTTTAGCTTATTACAAAATCATATTGAATGTTTAAGACTAATGTTAGATAAGTGTAGACAGTGTCAGATTGCCTTGAACCTGAAGAAGTACATCTTATTTTAACCCTTTAGAGTGATGTTAGGTCATATTGTGTGTAATCAGGGACTACTGGTAGACCCATCTAAGATTTCCATTATAGTTGATATGCCCCCTCCTACTTCAGTCAAACAACTGTGCACTGCGTTGGGACATACTAGATACTACAAGAAGTTCATTAAAGGATATGCATAGATCGAAACACCCATGGAGAATATTTTGAATAAAGATTGTCAGTTTCATTGGACAAAAGAATGCCAACAAAGCTTCGACACACTAAAATAGAAAATGGTTACTGCGCCTATCCTGGTTTTCCCAGATTGGAGCAAGGAATTTCATGTGCATGTCGATGCCTCTTCTATTGCATTAGGAGTTATGTTAGCACAACTGGGAGCTGGAGACATTGAACAACCATTAGCCTTTTCTATCAGGAATCTATCAACAACTGATATTAATTACACCACTACTAAGAGAGAAGGGTTAGCCATGGTGTATGCGTTGAAAACATTTCACCACTAATTGTTGGGAGGAAACTTTAAAATGTTCACTGATCACTCCATGCTGAAATACCCAGTCAACAAGAAAGTGTTGGGGGGGAGAATATGTAGATGGCTTCTACTATTTCAGGAATATGATTTCGATATCATGGTTAAGCCAGGGAGAATGAACAAAGGACCTGACCACTTGTCATGATTGGAACATGGGGAGGAACCTACTAGTGTGGAGGATACACTACCAAATGAAAAGTTGTTGGCCATTAGAAAGATTGATGATCACTTCACCGAGATAGCCCAATTACTGTCAACAAAAATGGCACCTAGTGAATATACAATCGCCCAGAAGAAACAACTGGTAGTGCACGTTGTAGTCTTTTCACTTATAGCCTCACAACTATATAAAATGGGACCTGATGAGATCCTCAAAAGATGTGTTATGGAAGCAAGACAACCACTGATTTTAGCATAAGCTCGTGAAGGCATCGTAGGAGGACACTACACAGGAAAATAAACAGAGAAGAAGGTTCTTAGAGCTGGCCTCTGGTGGCCTCCTTTACACAAAGATGCTAAGGACTACTACATAGCCTACGATGTATGCCAAAGAGTTGGGAAACCATCCAGAAAAGATGAAATGCATTTATCACCACAACTAACCCTACAAGAATTTGAGAAATGGGCCATTGATTTCGTGGGACCTATAAACCCACCAGGAAAGCACACAGGAGCAAGGTACATAGTCATTATGACATAGTACTTAACCAGATGGGCCGAAGAAAGAGCAGTTAAGGACTGTAGTGAAACTACAACTGCACACTTCATATTTGATGACATCATAACTAGGTTTGGATGCCTGAAGATCCTTATGAGCGATCAAGGCACACATTTCATCAATAAGACCATTGAAGCCTTGAGTGAGTAATTTGCAGTCCATCATCAGAAGAGCACACCCTACCATCCATAAGCGAATGGGGCAGTTGAAGCATTCAATAAGATCTTGGAGACAACGATGATGAGATCTACAGTGTGAACATAGATGACTGGGATTTAAGAGTACCAATAGTACTATGGTCCTATAGAACCACTTGCAAGAAGCTAACAATAAAGACCCCCTTTAAGTTGGTTTATGGTCTTGAAGAAGTTGTCCCGATGGAATATTTGGTACCAAGCTTAGGAATCACAGCTTGGGGGAGGAGAGAGAAGAAAGCATAGGCTGCTCTGTGCAGCCTGAAGTTGAAGCAAAACAAAAGTCTCAGGTTTGAAGTGCCTTGGGATGAGTCACAGGTGAGTGTTGGGGGCCTCTTGGCCCTTGGGTATGGAAGTAAGCGAAGATTAAGGAAGAAAACATAGAATGTCAAATGCATGGAAGACATAGTGACTAATACTGGGTTGAAGTGAGAAGAAGAGCAGAAAATACATAGAAAAGTAAGAAAAAAAAAGTTGTTCGATGAGGAGATCAGGGATGACAAATCATCAAGGAAGACAGATAATGGAAAACTCAATAAGTGGAAAAATCCACCGTTGGATTCTTTGGAGCAACGTGTGATAAGGAAGGAAAGATAGGTTGGCGAAGCCCTGAATACACGGGTCAAGTTGACCTAGGGTTTTAGACACCCAGGGTTTTGGTATCTAGGGTTTTGACACTTAGGTTTCGGCCTAGGGTTGTCGGTGAGTCATTGTAATGTATAAATAAGAACCTAGATGAGGGAAGAGGGTTTGGTGAAGAGTCCCAAGTTTTGTTATTGTTATGAGAGATTATTGTAGAGAGAGGGAAGCATTGAGTAGTGAGGGAAGTATTTGTTGTAATATCTTTAGCTGGGTGTGAAGATCAACCCTATAGCTAGGTGTGCAGGGAGGGAAGACAGAGAGAAAGAGAGAAATATTTGCTAGCTAAGAGCACAGATAAGAACTGTATGCTTTCATCTTAATATATTATAAAGCACAGTTCTATGGATGTATCCCTAGAGAGAGGGTGAACCACATATATATTGGTGTTGTGTGTGATTGATGTTGTGTTCTCTTGTTCTTGATATACTGTTATTCCATTACTGTGTTAGATATGACAGATAAATGTGCGAGGTAGGACTAAGTTGACAACTGACATCTAGATGATGTGTTGTTCTTGTATTGGATCCGCTTTGTATTCCCTTGGTTGTATACATCCGTGTCCTGCAACCCCCTATAGATACTTCCAGTGATACTGCATCTGCCTCGTAGGTGTTTCTAAAAGGGACAATAGTTAGGGATTGTTGGTGCGCTCTTGGAGCTAAACCCTGGCTCTGCCCCTATGCCAACACATAGCTCAACTAGCCACAGTCCCTTTCAGGTGGGGTTGGGATTCCAACCATTGGGTCCCATATATGTTGCAGTACCCCTTGCAGTCACCTTGATCGACTCATCTCCTACTCGAACTGAAGCTGACAAATCCACCCGGTACATTGAGCGGATCCAACACATCTGTCATCAGGTTCAGGATATCCTACAGAAGTCCAATGATAAATACAAGCAACGCCATGATCAACACCGAGTGCCACATAATTTTTAGGTGGGTAACAAAGTTTAGTTGCATTTGTAGAAAAAACGCCTTACCAGACCCCATTTGAAGCTTCGACCACTCTTTTATGGGCCATACACCATCACCAAGGTTGTGGGTGATAATGATTTTGAGCTCAACATTCCTCCTTTCCTTGGATTGCACCCAATGTTCAACATGGATCTCCTTCGAACTTATTTCCCATCATTATTGGACACCTTAGAGATAGAAGAACAATTAATACCAATAAATATCAAACCCGACTGCATACAACAATTATCCAATGAGCATATTGTGGACAAACAGGTTAAGGGCACCCACCAACAAAGAATCCAACTTTATTGAGTTGTCAAAGAAGGGCAACTCCTGCACTAAGGAAAGTGGCTCACTCAGGGCCAAATTCAATAGAAATTTCCTCATCTAATGGGGGCACTCAATTCAATGGAGATCATTGCTTCCTAATGGGGGAGGATTGATCCAGATGGATATCAGTGGCCTCCCACCTATTCCAACTAGCTCATTTTGGTTGTTTTCCAGTTCAACATTTTTTTCCTAGTTTTTGGGTCCTTGACTTCCAGGGCCATTTTGAGGCCACAGGAAACATGTATAACTCTCAGATAGACCTTTCCAATGGTCTATTGTGCACCTAAAATGGATATCGTATGCAAAAGTTACGACCTTAGTAAGTTGATGTACTAACTTATCCAAATGGGGCCCACATGAATTTTGGCGTTTCATCTCCTAGGGTTATATTTTAGGATGTCTAGGGTTTTTGACATTATTGTTTATTGTAAAAAGGCCTTGACATCCTCATTGTAATAATATTCTAGCGAGTTAGCACAACCGTCACATCTCTTCTCAGAGATAAGCCACCACCATTCTAGCAATCTTGTTTTTCACTGCATTTTACAGTTTCGACTTATTTCGTTATTGAATAGAAACCAATTTTACTGTATATTTGTTATTATGTGTTAATCATATTTTGATAATAATATGTATTCATTTCATTCTTCTCATAAAATATGGATCATGCAGAGTCTAATAAGTTAAGGAAAATCAGGATCGCAAAAGAGAAAGAAGCAGGAAGATGAGTGCACAGGAGATGGAACCAAGATCACATAGAGAGAAGAGATTGTGCAAATGAAAGTTAAGAGAATTTAAGACAATACACGATGATACATGAAATACAAATCTACCATGATGAAGAAGTAGTGGCATCACATAACAATAAATGCAGATCGACCAAAATATTTTGACAGATTACATAATCGAATGGATAATATGTCGAAGATATGGAGTTGATTGAGCATTAAGGAAGATAATGAATAGAAACCTTTAGTGGATTAGATGGAAATTTTAGGCGCGAATGGAAATTACCGACTGACGATGAAGTACAAAATAAAGTAAAGGGTCACCAGGGGAAGGTTATTTTCAGTTAGAATTTGCATAGAGAGTGAAAGTTCAGAGCCGAAGTTACATATCCAGAGTTACAAAGTTGAAGTTTCAGAGCTGAGATACCGATCAAAGTTGAACACAAAGACTCGTGTCATAGAGGAATATGGAACCACCTAAGACAACATCATATTCAACATTATTACCGAATAAAACACACAGTCAACCAATTATGACACATTTAGTAGGAGAGACATTGGATGCATCATCCTCATAATGAATATTCCCTAGGGATTATATCCTGCCAAGAAATCCATCCACAAAACAGGTCAAATTACACAAGGATGCAAAGTACCTTCTCATGGAGCCACCGATTTCATAAGGAGTGATTGTAGAAGGGGACATGTTAGGTCTGATACCCACGTTAATGTATGTCGACCATGAAATTACAAACAAGAAGAAGTTTCCACAGCTAGTACCCAACAATTTTTTGATTTAGTACATTAGTTTTGAGACTCATATGATAGTCATAGAACAATAGGTGTGGTCTATGAGGTTTCAAAAGGAAATAATTATCAACCTCTTCTACATACCGCACTTGGACGAAGCCAAGAGATTAAATCTTGTGTGAAAATGTTACTGCATTGTGTGCACGGGGGATACTTATGGCTCAATAGGCTAGTTTCCATTGATACATATTTAATCATATGTATTAACAGTCTTATGTTGTAGGGGGGGTACCCTTCTTTATTGTTTTTTGAAAAAAATAATGAGAAATCTCTAGTTGAAAGCATGAAGGAGAAATTCTATACATTCCATGGACAAAGTGGATTAGATATCACAATCATATGCAACCCAAAAGTAAGGCTTGCAACGCAAGAATTAACATGCAAGTTTTTAAGAAAGTACATAAAATATCAAGTGCCAATAGAAGTGATAGCAGAAACAAAAAGATGTGTCGAGGCTGTCTAGATGAACTCATAAACATTTTTGGTAAAAAAAAGTTGATCAATTGTGAGGAAGTGCAGGATAAGGGGACCAAGTTCCATTATTCTTGGTTACTAATTCTAATAGCGCTATCATTTTGGAGAGAGACAAACGACACACAATTTTTGGGAGTCAGGGAGAAGCCTTGTCTAGCTGTGTTGTATGAGAAACTATGGTATACTATGCAAAAGGTGCGATAGATGGATAACAATATTGCATTTTATATTTACAAGGAAAATATTAGGGAAAACATCGAGAAGACACCAGGAATACAACTATAGGTGGTTGAGGCATATAAGGCAGTGACACGCTTTAAGGAAGCATGCCACCACATGTATGTACAAGAAAATAAGGAACCAGATCAACAATGTCTTCCAACACAATACATATTAATGGAAGAGGAGATGGGCCATATTATGGTTGATTGGGACAATGAGTGGAATATTCCACCAGTAGAATTAGGGCCATCAGAAAATCAAAAATTGAAAGTACATAAGATCGATGAGGATGAAGAAGAAGGAGATGCACTGGAAAGAGGAAAGGACCCATAGGAGACATCCCAACAAACAACACCACGAATAAACAAGAAACATAAGGAACAAGAGACATGGAGATTTGTGCCACAACAGAAAAAGCGCAAGTCTGTCAAGGAAGTGGCTATCCAAGATTTGATAAAGGAATATTTGGAGAAGATAGGTGATCAAGTGAAGGAATTCATAGATGACAAATTTCAGAACACAACACAACAACAAGAAGAGATGAATAGATGAATGAAAGAGAAAATGGATGAGATGCACCAACTACTATAAGAAAAAAATCTCACATAAGGGTGTCAGATAGAGGAGGAATCGACAGCAAGTACTACAAAGACCGGGGAGGTAGGGACAATGATATCTCATTCATTAATAGTCATAGACGAATGCAGATTGATCAAATTAGTGATAGGGGTGGTAGAGTTCCCCATGAAAAATATGTAGGAACAAGCAAGGCCACCAGGTCACATTGACTTAGTGCTATCAGAACTACCAATAGAAGTATTGAAATAATTACATATGAGCATAACACAAGAGATGAACTCACATGTAGAGAAGACCTCTAGCGAGTTGGTGAAGGTTACCACATAAAATGTCACATTGGTGATGGAATACAACAAGGTTAAACAAGAGCGCGATGAGGCCACACAAAAGGTTGAAAAAATACAACAATAATTTGAGAAGGCATACCAAGAAATCACAGAGGCCTAGACACAAATGGAGGCCCCAATAAAGGAAAAAGTAACGAACATAAGTGAAGACAAGAACATAAGTGAAGCCATTCAAGACTTCTACGCATGAATAATATACCTAGAAGCACACATGACAATGATCACTCCACCTAAAGAAAGGGGGAAAAGGGAGCAGGTAACTCCAATAGTGGTGTAGAACATCAAGAATATAGAATTAAAATGTGTTTATATATATATGAAAACCATGGGAATCTAGACCCAACTTAGTGAATATAGGGAGAAACAAGAAATCAACTAGAAGATCCAGGTTGTGCAGGAAAAGGTGCAAAAGATTAAAGAAATGATGGGAACATTATGTTCATTGTGGAGCCTAATTATCTTTCTGGTTCATAGGTTTGTTTTAGTTGTGCTTGGACCCCATTCCTTAATGCGGGGTGTGGGGGGGATTTCCCCCCACAACTGTCACTAGAGGGGTTCAGGGGGGATGATGACAATTTTTGTATCCCCCCCCCCCGTCTGGTGAGGGATTGAAAGGAAGCACCCCTAAAGTGAAATATTGGGAACAATTGCCTTGTCAAATATTGTAATTTTGTAGTCAATATGGACCGTTCATTATAAGGTCACAGATCTAACGGTAGAAGTTATGTTAGAGTTTTTTTCCCTAGAAGTAAACCCTATTTTATGAGGGAATTGTATTATGGTTGTGTATGTGTGTGAATATTGTATTATGAGAGTGGAGACTATGAGAAAAAGAAGAGGAAGTTACATCGGGTGAGTTGTAGGTTGTATTCCTTCATTTTTCTAGATAATAATAAGGAAGGACTTGACAATTTATTTGGTGGACATATCCCACACTGGGTGAACCATGTGTATATGTGTCTCTATTATATTGTGTATCTTTTGTGTTTTATTTATGCATTTGTTTTATTTGATTTCTTCGCGATCATGTTTTTCTAACAATTGGTATCAGAGTGAAAGGTAACTCACAGGAAAAGAGGGTTCCTGGTTCAAGTGGGAGTAATGGAAGAAGATGGAAAGTTCAGGGTTGAGAAATTTAACGGCCAAAACTACTAGTTATAGAATATGTAGATAGAAGATTATTTATATTAGAAGCATCTATTTCTACTGTTGGGTGGAATAGAAAAGAAGACGACGACCATGAAGGACAAATAATGGGATCTTCTTGACAGAAAGGCAGTAAGAACGATATGGATGATCCTAACAGCGTCGATGAATTTCAATATTTCAAAAGAAAAGACAACAAAGGAGATGATGGATGCATTGGATAAATTTTATGAAAAACCCTCGATGTCCAATAAGGAATTTCTAATGAAGAGATTATTTAATATGAAGATGTTAGAAGGTGGGTCTGTTGCAGATCATTTTAATGAATTTAATATGGTTGCTAATCAACTAATTTATGTAAAAGTGGACTTTGATTATGAGGTTAGGGATCTTCTAATCTTGTGCTCATTTCCATAAAGATGGAATGGATTGGTCATGGCTGTAAGTAACACTGTCTCTGGTTCAAACACTCTAAAATTTGATGATGTTGTTGGTGTTATCCTTAGCGAGGAAATGCGGCGGAAAAGCACAAGTGAGACATCAGGTAATGCATTGACTGTGGAGAATAGGGGAAGGAAAAAGGATAGAGGAAAGGGCTCAAGTAACCATGGTAATTCTAGGAAGGGAGGATCCAAATCCATACTGGGAAAGATAGAGTGCTGGAAATTTTGAAAGAAAGGACATTTGAAGAAAGACTGTAGAGCTCTAAAGAAAAAAAGAGATGGACAACAAGAGAAAAATCAGGAAGCAAATGTAAAAGGTGATGTGTTACAATATGATTCGATTCTTTCTGTAGATAATATTTCTAAGTCTTGGGTAGTAGATTCAGGGGCTTCATTTCATGCCACACCCCATAGGAATTGTTTTTTAGATTATGTTCAAGGCGATTTTGGACAGGTTCATTTGGGTGATGATGCACCATGCAAAATTGTTGGAATGGGTAAGGTACAAATAAAGAAAAATAATGGAAACCAATGGTTATTGAAAGAGGTAAGACATGTACCAGATCTAAGGAAAATTCTAATTTCAATAGGGCAGTTGGCAAGTGAAGGTTTCATATCTATATTTACATATAAGGTGTGGAAGGTCACCAAAGGATCACTGGTGATAACAAAAGGAGAGAAGGTAGGTACATTGTATTTATGTACTGGTAATACTAATTATTTTCTCTCTTTAGCTTCTACATGAGTGGATACAACACCATGGCATCCTAGGCTTGGACACATGAGTGAGAAGGGGATGCAGATACTTCAAAAAATAAATTTGTTGCAAGATCTTAAACAAATTGATTTGGAATTCTGTGAGCATTATGTTTATGAAAAAAAAAAAAGTCATATTTCTCAGAGTCGAAAGACAAAAGAAGAGTGAAAGGTTATAGATTGTGCACACAAATGTATGGGGACCAACTCAGGTATCATCTCTTGGTGGATGTCGTTATTTTGTTACTTGTATTGATGATGCAATCAGAAAATCTTGGGTTTATTGTATTCGACAAAAATATGATGTTTTTGATACTTTTAAGAAATGGAAAGCTTTGGTTGAGAATGAGACATGAAAAAGGTTGAAGTGTCTTAGATCAGACAATGGAGGTGAATATTGTAGCAAGGAGTTTGGTTATTACTGTTCATACCATGGGATTCATAGAGAGAAAACAGTTCTAGGAACACCAAAAGAAAATGATGTGTTAGAAAGGATGATCAGGACAATCATGGAGCGTGCAAAGTGTATGAGATTGCATGATGGGTTTCCCTTATAGTTCTAGGTAGATGCTGTAAATATTTTTGTTTAATTAATAAACATAGGAACTTCAAGATATTTATATGGTGGAATTATAGAGGAGGCATGGACAGGTAAAAAGGTAAACTATTCATTTTTGAAGACTTTTGGTTGTGAAGCATTTTTCCATATTGATAAAGAAAATAGAACAAGCTTGAGGAAAAATCCAAGAAGCGTATCTTTATTAGATATGGTGTTAATTATTTTGGTTATCTCTTATGGGATTATGAAAATCACAAAATCATTATGAGTATAGATGTCATATTCAGTGAGAAGGTCATGTACAAAGATCAATTGCAGGGAAAGAAACAAGAAAAAGAAAATCTAGAATACACGATGCTTGATGAGATCACTGAAAAAGATATTCCAAAGGTACCAACAAATAAAAATGTACAACAACAAGAGAAACAGGTGCCTCAAACTCCCACAAATTTTTTTATAAGATCTACCAGGTTAATTATACCTTCTAAACGATACTCTCCTTCATTGTATTATTTATTGTTGACTTATTCTGGTGAACCAGAAAGTTATGAAGATGTAGTGCAGGTAGAAACTAAAAAGAAGTGGGAGCAAGGCATGAAAGAGGAAATGGATTCCATGATAAATAATTAGACTTGGGACTTGGTTTGATTGCTTGCAGGTTAAAGACAATTGTAAAATAAATGGGTTTACAGGTTGGAGGAAGAAGATGGAGGCAAAACGCGATACAAGGCTAGACTTGTTGTAAAGGGGTTTGCACAAAACAAAGGTATATATTTTGATAAAATATTTTCTCTTGTTGTTAAAATGAATTCAATTAGGACTATTTTAAGTCTTGTGGAAGTAGAAGATTTGCATTTTTAATAGTTATATGTAAAAATAACTTTTCTCAATGGGGATTTGGATGAAGAGATTTATATGCTGCAACCACATGGGTATAAGGTCAAAGGGAAGGAAAATTTGGTATGCATGTTGAAGAAGAGCTTGTATGGCCTAAAGAAATCTCCAAGGCAGTGGTATTTGAAGTTTGGTGGGTTTATGACAGAACAAGGTTATAGTAGATGTAATTATGATCACTGTGTTTATTTTAAAAGGCTAGAAAATGGAAGCTATATTATCTTTCTATTGTATGTAGATGACATGCTTGTTGTAGGGTGTAATATGCAGTATATAAATGTGCTCAAGAATAAGTTATATAATTCAGTTGCGATGAAGGATTTGGGTGCTGCAAAGAAAAATCTTGGTATGAGAATAAAAAGAGACAGGAAAAATTGGAAATTGACATTGTCTTAGGGCGAATACATAGAGAAGGTGTTGGAGAGGTTTAGAATGTAGAATGAAAAACAAATTAGTACACCTTTGGCTAGCCATTTCAAATTAAGGAAATGTGTCCCAAAAGACAGGAGGATATATAATACATGTCCAGGGACCCTTATTCATCAAAAGTTGGCATCTTCATGTATGCTATGGTTTGCAAGAGACAAGATATTGCACATGTGGTGGGAGTTGTGAGCAGGTGTTGGCCCTTGACCAAGTTTGGAGGAAACATTGGTCATGTTTGACCAATTTTGGGACTTCGATGGGCTGGTCGAAGATGGAACACCCAAGCGGAGCTAAGAAAGCATGATCTCACTTATTTTTTTGGCTTGTGGACCCAATGAAGGGTTTACTAGGGTTTATGTAATAGGTTATGGGATGTCAGCCCATGGGTTTACCCATGTTTAGGCCTTTTTGTAAATGTATAAATAAGTAGCTAAGAAATGTAAGAAGTGGAGTGTGGTTGGCTATGTGAATAATGATGTAAGAAGGTTGGTTGGCTATGTGCTCAGTATGTTGTAAGTTTTAATGTTGGCTTAATGCAAGAGGTAGTAAGTTTCTTTGTGAAAACAAAGGCTCTGTGCCTTGACCCGATTTTGGGAAGTAGGATCTGTTGCATAGCGCGCAAATCTCCTATCCTCTACGGAGTTTGGCTTTATGGCTTTGTGCATAAGAGAGACTGAATGTAAGAGGATTGAAGACTAATAAAGAAGAAGAAGAAGAAGTTGGTGGACGTAGCCCCACACTGGGGTGAACCACGTATATCCTGTGTCTTGAAGTGCTCTCTGTGATGTGAATTATGTTGTTTATCTGCTTAGTGTTGCAGTTATAATGTATGATGAATGCATCTGATGATTTTTTCTTAGTGCTTAATGGTATTAAATATAAATGAATGTTAGATCCGAGCTAATGCTACGTGCTAAGTGATTGAAAGTGCTTGATCTATATTGTTACTGCATTGATCTATAATAAGGGTTTAATATGCGATGTGAATGAGACTCATGAACTAATGCATATTGTTGTCTAAGTGCTCTGCTAGATATTATAATCATAGATCTATGTCCCAGCTTGGTTGTAGACACCTGAGTCCTACAACCCCCCCTTCCTCTACCTCGGGTGAGATTTCATTTGCTTCACAGGTTTTTCTGAAAGGGTCGTTAGTTAGGGTTTTTTTGGTGAGTTGTTGAAGTGTTGAGCCCTGGCTCTACCCCTGTGCCAACAAATGGTTCCGTTGTCGGGACCTGAAACTGTGATGCTGGGAACTGAAGAAAAGAGAAAGCTCTGTGCGTAGATTTGTTGTTTTAGTGCATAGTATTATAATTGACTTGCGAATCTCTGTGTTAAGAAAGAAACCTGATCTAAAGAAAAGAGGTAAGATATTAAAACTTTGTGCTCTGGTAAGGGTAAGATAAGTGGAAATTTTTGCTTCGAAAACATGAATCTAGGTATGTTTGATAGATTGTATCCTAGTATGAAAGCTAGGGCACAGTTAGAAGAAAGAGTTTATTTAAATAAATTTGATAGAAATAGAGAAATATATGTTATTCCTATGCATGGAAATATTTTTGGACTAATAAGTGGATGCAAGAACCTAGAAAGAATTTTTGCAAATTGCAGGTCCAACACTATGATCCCAGTGCGCAGTACATGAGAGGCTGGGGATAGTTTAAAAGAAATAGAGGATTGAAACTGTGCTATAATTGCAGAAGACCGAGACATATTTCTAAGGAATTCCCTGGTACATATCCTATTTGTTTTTATTGTAAAGTTATTGGTCATGAGGTTGAGGATTGTCCAAGAATGATTGCTAAGGTTGAAAAGATGAACACGAGACAAGAAAACCCTAAAGAAAGTCAAGAGGCTAAGATCATGTTGGGGAATCATAAAGAGAAAGAGTTAGAGACTATGTTAGTACATTTAAAAGAAGAAATGTATGATCATAGAGACATCAGTTTACCAAAGACACTGAAAGAAAAACAATGCATAGTTACAAGATTACAAGACTTCGACATCGATTGTGTATTGGATGAAGAAACACACGTGAAGATTATTCCAAAAAGCACTTGGGAAACTTTGGGAAGACCTGATATGATACCTTAATTAGGAATTCTAGGTTTTTTTTAAAGGAAATATGATAACCCTATGTAAAAGAGTTACTAATATAACTATGATTTCTCATGAAACATCGACTGAAGAAGAATTTGAAGTCATTAAATTTGTTGAGAACAACGCCCCTCTTCCATTTTTATTAGGAAAGACTTGGATTGAGAAGGATCAGATCAGAAGGAAAATAGAGGAGGACGATATAGAACAGAAAAAGAAAGAACTAAGGGACTTCATAACCAGAAAAATAGAGCGATTAATAGCAGAACAAGAGGATAAGTCGAAGCAACAGAGGGAAAGAGAATTAACTGTTGAGGTTGAAGGAACGCAAAAAGGTGTGAAGGACCTATCCTTGTAAGAAGAGAGTATATCCACCCAGTAAGTGATAAGAGAAGAGGTATTACCTTTAAACCCTTTGAAAGAACATCAACAGTGTGAAGCTACCATGCTAAGAGAAGATAGGAATAAGAATGGAAAGAGGAATCCAGAAGCCCAGATCACAGGAAAGAAAGCAATAAATCTTAGTAAGAAGAAAGACAAGTTAGAAAAACTACAAGAATCTACAAAGAACATAAGGAAGAATTTGCAGGAGGCAGGATTGCAGGCCCTGAACCTCACCGGAATAACAGAACCACGCAGAATGGGACTTCACCACAACGAAGCTATATGACCATTGTAGGCACACCGATCGTTAGAATGATGCCCTAGAATGGATAGAAAATATAGTTATGATCAAATGGACTGTTGAGACCGTGCCATAATGGACAGATTCACATTTATGGATGCATTCCTTCCCATTGGAGGAATCTGTTATGATGCTTGCTTATTTAACCTATCAGACGCTGCGTCGAGACTACTTTTTTCCACCCGTGATTATTTGAGCTAATAGAGAATTGATTGTATATCGTGTTGTGATTTCTAGACCTTACCATCCATTGGATTACCTCGCTTGTCAGTTCTCCTACCCGATCTATTTGGTTACAAGTGTGAATGTCGGGTGCACCTAGTGCGTTAGAGAAGTCTATGGAGGATATTCATGTGCAGCTCATGGCTGAGAGAGTTATGTATGTAAGAATAAAGGCATTGTCGATTGGGGGACTGCAAGAATCCCCCTTGACTGGACACCGTTCTAGTCTTGCTACTGAGAAGCAAAGCAAGAACCATGATGATCTGGCTAACACGAAGAAGATCCTATCAATATTTACAAATTATATACTTCCTTTAACTTGGGTGGTTAACTGTGACAATATCCCACATGACTTTGAGTATACATTGATCATTGTGTAATTCACAAAGGGAATACACATAGTTGGACCCTAGTTAGGAAAGATCCCAACTCTAAAGAACAAGGACTTTAATCTCGGCGACAGAAAGAACTATGCCATGCTCACGCCCCATAGGTATTTGATGAAGAAGACTGGGAAGAAGTCGCACATAGTCTCCCGACCATGGATTAAGGAGCTCACACATTCAAATATACTAAATGTAATGAATATCCCTCACTTAGACTCATATCAGGAGGTTAACGCTTGCGTTAAAATCCTCTTATTGCTACCACTGAGGATACACATGGCTTGACAGGTGGGTTACTGTGGATCTGACGCTGATCCACTTGATTATAGGACTAAGCATGTAGGGCCCCAACCCTCAGTAGTTCTACCCAGGGAAGGCCTCAGATCGCTCCTTGGCACAGCGCATAAAGGAGGATTATGGCGATGTAGAAAAGATAAAGAGAGGCTACAAGGTAGCCTCTATCCAGGATGGCGCAGTGTGCCTCACTTTTCAACTTATAATTGACAATCTCATTAGAAAGAACCATCTGACACAGGTCACTGGGTTCGTAGTGGACCTTGCTGGGAAGTGTGTACAGGGTATGCAAATGAACTGGGCAAGCTACCTCGTCAACAAGCTCGAGAAAGACTGTTGCGAAGTGCAGGATTAGGGGTATGAATTCCATTTTAGTTGGTTACTTGTATTAATTTCATTTGTCACTTGGCATATGCTGAAAGGAGTGACATTTCCAGAAGTTGAGACATCGGAGTCATTGGTTGCGAGGTTCTCCACCTTGTCATATACAAATGATATGTCGAAGCAATGACAATCGAATGTTATGTTCCATGCCTACTAGCAGTAGTTGAAGCGTGCTATTGAGGCATTCCCATGCATGACCTCGAACACATTGCACCAGTATAGACTGCTAACAAATTTCTGTGCAGATCGTCACTTTATATATATCACTACGCACATGGATGAGAGCAAGGATGAGTTGCAGTCCTATTATAAGCTGACCGACGAAGATATGGATGAGATCACTAAAGAATTGTCGGTGGAGTTCCTTTTACCGGTTGAATATGTAGAACTCTATGACCCTAAAATCATAGGAAGCCCCTTGTTCACTTGGGTCAATCATGACGAAAAGACTAGTGCGAAGAAAACGAAGAAAAAGGAGGAATTGCAGAACATAGAAACTGATGAGGAGGACAACGACTTGGAGGAAACTGGGCCTGAATCACCCACAAGAGAAGGTGGAAATGAATTAAATTGAGAAGAAGGAGGGGAAGGAAGAGGTAAGCAATGAAAAGGAAAAGTTACACCACTGAAGAATCCCCCTACTAAGGCTGAAACATAGAAGAAGAGGAAGGTTTCTTTGCATAAACCCTCAACAAGAAAGAAGACGTGCACCAATAAGCCCAATATGAAGGCCACACTCACAATGTATGACGTTGATCTAATCATTTCAGCTGTGGAGGATGCTTCAGAGGATATCTTACAACGATATGGAGAAGAGTAGGAGATGCTATATGAAATAATCAAGAAGGAGGTGAAGGAGATAGAACAACCCATCCATTCGATATGAACAGTACCTACTCCACCTTCTTCGTCAAGGATTGTAGAATTGGGGGATGAGCCCACCCAACTGTGAAGAATAATAGATGCAATAGAGGGTTGGCTTCAGCTATCCCAAGAAGAAAAGGAATAGGATACAAAATCCTTGAAGCAAGAAAAGGAGGAGGTTGTGGAGAAACTACAAGTTGCGCAGTCTTGTGTAACCACCTACGAGAAGGAGAAAGATTAAATTTGGGTGATGTTCGAGGAGGATAAAGAGAAGATACAGAAAGAAAAAGACCAACAACTCGTAGAGAAGACTGCAATCAAAGAAGTGGTAACTAAAGTACTTCTCTCTATGCCAAGCTTGGCATAGGAGGAACTAGAGTCATTCAAGATGCATGTGGGGAAGCTCGCTGAGGCCATTCAACATCTTCAAGAAAGGGTAATGGAGTTGGAGCTTCAAGCAATGTCGAGCACTCCACAAGAAGTGCATGATCAAAGGGAGGAAGCCGCTAAGAGAACAATTGGAAGGATCAAGGTCCTCGCCTTCGAATGTAAGAAGTTGAGTGATTGAAGTGTGCAAACCTATGAATGCCTCACAAAAGATCCAGAGTTGAGGAGACTGGAAGAAAAACTCTAGGAGGCGCAACAACATGCATCCACAGTGCAGGTGCAGATGAAGCTACTCACTATGGTTGAGCGAATGAAGATATCATAGTAACAATGCACAATCCAACAACAGATTAATCCCATCCAGAGAAGATTCATGGAAGTTACCCAGAGACTACAACCCATGTAGTAAGAGGCCTATACAATTTTTGAAGATATTGAAGGACAAGGCTCATAGCTAGACCAAGTGGTTGTGACAGTGGAACAATGCCTGGAAGGGTTTGTTATAGAGAAAGTGATTCATGCATTCACTGAGCAGGAGGCTCTGGTGAAGCAGCAAGTTGAGGCAACTCAAGCTAATATCGAGGCCTTGGGACGAGTCACAGGTGAGTGTTGGGGGCTTGTTGGCCCTTGACCAAGTTTGGAGGAAATAGTGGTTGTGTTTGACCAATTTTGGAACTTCAACAGGCTAGTCGAATATGGAGTGCCCAGGTGGAGCCGAGATCCCAGGATCTCACATATTTTGCAAGCTTGTGGACCCAGAAAAGGGTTTTCTACTGTTTATGTATTGGTTTATTGGATGTCATCCCATGGGTTTACCCATGTTTAGGTATTTTCGTAAATGTATAAATAAGTAGCTAAACAATGTAAGAAGTGGCATGTTGTTGGCTATGTGCACAATGATGTAAGAAGGTTGGTTGTCTATGTTCTCAGTATGTTGTAAGTTTTAATTTTGGCTTAGTGCAAGAGGTTGTAAGTTTCTTTGCGCAAACAGAGGCTCTGTGCCTTGACCTGATTTTGGGAAGGAGGATCTGGTGTGCAGCGCGTAGATCTCCTATCCTCTATGGAGTTTGTCTCTATGGATTTGTGCACAAGAGAGACTAAATGTAAGAGGATTGAAGACTAATAAATAAGAAGAAGAAGAATAATTTGGTGGATGTAGCCTCACCCTGGGGTGAACCACGTATATCCTGTGTCTTGATGTGCTCTGTGCGATGTGAATTATGTTGTTTATCTTCTTAGTGTTGTTTCTATAATGTATGATGAATGCATATGATGATTGTTTCTTATTTATTAATGGTATTAAAGATAAATGAATGTTAGATATGAGCTAATTCTATGTGCTAAGTTATTGAAAGTGCTTGATCTCTATTGTTTCTGCGTTGATCTGTAATAAGGGTTTAATATGTGATGTGAATGAGACTCATGAACTAATGCATATTTTTGTCTAAGTGCTCTTCTAGATATTATAATCACATATTTTTGTTCCAGCTTGGTTGTAGACCCCTGAGTCATGCAACCCCCCTGCCTCTACCTTGGGTGAGACTTCATCTTCTTCGCAGGTGTTACCGAAAGGGTCAGTAGTTAGGGTTTTTTTGGTGTGATGTTGAAGCGTTGAATCCTGGGTCTTCCCCTGTGCCAACAAATGGTTACGTTGCTAGGACCTGAAACCGTGATTGTTGGGAACTGAAGAAAAGAGAAATCTTTGTGCATAAATATGTTGCTATAGTGTGCAATATTCTAATTGACTTGCGAAGTTCTGTGCTAAGAAAGAAACCTTATCTGAAGAAAATATTTAAGATCTTAAAACTTTGTTCTCTAGTAAGGGTAACATAAGTGGAAATTGTTTCTTTGAAAACATGAATCTAGGTATGTTTGATAGATTGTATCATACTCTAAAATCTAGGGAATAACTAGAAGAAAGAGTTGATCTGAATAAATTTGATAGAAATAGAGAAAGATATGTTATTCCGATGCATAGAAATAATTTTTGGACTAATAAGTGGATGCAGGAACCTATAATTTTTTTTTGCAGATTGCAGGTCCAACATTGTAATCCCAATGTGTAGTACGAGAGAGGCTGGGGATCGATTAAAATAAAGAGAGGATTGGCATTGTGTTATAATTGCAGAAGATCGGGACATATTGCTAATGGATGCCCTGGTACAGGTCCTATTTGTCATTATTGTAAAGTTATTGGTCATGAGGTTGAGGATTGTCCAAGAATGATTGCTAAAGTTGAAAAGATGAACACGAGACAAGAAAAATTTGAAGAAATTCAAGAGGCTAAGAGCATGTTGGGGAATCATAAAGAGAAAGAGTCAAAGACTATGTTAGTACAGTTAAAATTAGAAATGGATGGTCACAAATACATCAGTTTACCAGAGATCCTGAAAGAAAAAAAACCCATAGTTACAAGAATAGAAGACTTCGACATCGACTGTGTATTGGATGAAGAAAAACACGTGAACATTATGCCAGAAAGCACTTGGGAAACTTTGGGAAGACCTGCTATGATACCTTCATTGGGAAGGATATTATTTTTGAAGGAAAGATGATAACCCTATGTGGAAGAGTTATTAATATACCTATGATTGCTCATGAAACATCGAATGAAGAAGAATTTGATGTCATTAAATTTGTTTGTAACAATGCCCCTTTTCCACTTTTATTAGGAAAGACTTGGATTAAGAAGGATCAAATTAGAAGGAAAATAGAGGAGGAATCTACAGAACAAAAAAAGAAAGAACTAAGGGACTTCATAACCAAAACAATTGAGTGACTAATAGCATAACAAGAGGATAAGTCGAAGCAACAAAGGGAAAGCGAATTAGTTGTCGAGGTTGAATTAACACAAAAATGTGTGAAGGACTTATCCTTGCAAGAATAGAGTATATCCACCTATAAAGTGATAAGAGAAGAGGTATTACCTTTACACCCTCTGAAAGAACATCAACAATGCAAAGCTACCATGATAAGAGAATATAGGAAAAAGAATGGAAAGAGGAATCCAGAAGCCCGGATCATAGGAAAGAAGGCAAGAAATCTCAGTAAGAAGAAAGACAAGTTAGAAAAACTACAAGAAGATAAAGAGAATAGAAGGAATACTTCACAGGAGGAAGGCTTGCAGGCCCTGAACCTCACCGAAATAGCAGAACCAAGAAGAATGGGACTTCGCCATGACGAAGCTATATGACCGTTGGAGGCACCTCGACTGTTAGAATGATGCCCTAGAATGGCTAGAAAATCCAGTTATGAGCTATTGGACTATTTAGACCGCGTCATAATGGATGAATTCACATTGATGGATGCATTCTTTCCCGTTGGAGGAATCCGTTATGACACTTTCTTATTTAACTCGTTGGACACTGCACTGGGACCACTTTTTTCCACCTGTGATTATATGAGCTAATAGATAATCAATTGTATATCACGTTGTGATTTATAGACCTCGCCATCCATTGGATTACCTCTATTGTCCGTTCACCTACCCGACCTATTTGGTTACAAGTGTGAATGTCGGGTGAACCTAGTGCGTTAGAGAAGTCTGTGGAGGAGATTCACATGGAGCTCATGGCTGAGAGAGTTATGTTTGAAGAAATATAGGCATCGTCGACTGGGGGACTGGAAGAATCCTCCTCGATTGGACGTCATTCTAGTTGTGCTATTGAGAAATGAAGAAAGCATCACGATGATCTGGCTAACGCGAAGCAGATCCCATCGGTCTTACTATATTATATATCGCCTTTAGTTGACGTGGTTAACTGTGATAGTATCCCATGTGACTTTGAGTATACGTTTATCACTGCATACATCCCAAAGGTTATACGTGTAGTTGGACCCCAGTTGGGATAGATCCCATATCTGAAGAGCAACAAATTTAATCTCGGTGACAGAAATAACTATTCCATGCTTGCGCCCCATAGGTATTTGATGAAGACAGTTGGGAAGAAGCTATGCATAGTCTCCCAGCCATGGATTAAGGATATTGTGCAGTCAACGATACTAAATGTAATGAATATCCCTCACTTTGACCGACATCAGTAGGTTAACGCTTGCGTTAAACTCCTCTTGGCGTGCTACCACAGAGGGTACATATGGCTCAACAGGCGCATTACTATGGATTTGATGTTGATCCACTTGATTATAGGACTGAGTATGTAGGACCCTGAACCTCAATAGTTCTACCCAGGGAAGGCCTCAGATCACTTCTTGGCACAACACATAATGAAGGATTATGGTGATGTAGAAAAGGTAAAGCTATGCTACAAGGTAGCCTCTATCCAGGATGGCACAGTGTGCCTCTCTTGCCAACTTATAACTGGAAAGCTCGTCAGGAAGAATTGTCCGACACAGGTCATTGTGTTCCTAGTGGACCTTGCTAGGAAGTGTGTAGAGGGTATGCAAATGAACTGGGCAAGCTACCTCATCAACAAGCTTGAGAAACACTACCACGAAGCACAGGATCAGGGGTATGAATTTCATTTTAGCTGGTTACTTGTATTAATCTCATTTGTTGCTTGGCAGATGCCAGAAGGAGTGAGATTTCTAGAAGTTGAGCCATCAGAGCCATTGGCTGTGAGGTTCTCCACCTTGTGGTATACAAATAATATGTCAAAGCAATGTCAGTCAAACGTTATGTTCCATTCCTACTACCAGTAGTTGAAGCATGCTATTGAGGCATTCCCACATATTACTCTGAACACATTGCACTAGTACAAACTGCTAGCGAAGTTTCGTGCAGATCGACAATTTATCTATATCATTGTACACAAGGATGAGAGAAAGGAGGAGTTGTTGTCTTATTATAAGATAACCGACAAAGATATGGAGGAGATCACCAAATAATGGTCGATGAAGTTCCTTTTATCGGTTGAAGATCTAGAACTCTCTGACCCTGACATCATAGAAAGCCCCTTGGTCGCTCGGGTCGATCATGATAGACAGACTAACATGAATAAAAATAAGGAAAAGGAGGAAGTACAGAACATAGAAACTGATGAGGAGGACAACGCCTCAGAGGAAAATGGGCCTGACTCACCCACAGGAGGAGGTGGAAATGAAGTAAATCAAGAATAAGGAGAGGAAGAAGGATATAATAGAGGAAAAGGTGAAGTTACACTACCGAAGGATCCCCTTACCGAGGTCGAAATATCGAAGAAGAGGAAAGTTTCTCCACAAAAACTCTCAACAAGAAAGAATACGTGTACCAGTAAGCCCAAGATGAAGGCCACACTCACAGTGGACAACGTCGATCTAATCATCGCAACTATGGAGGATGCTTCAGAGTATATCTTATAGAGATATGTAGCAAATAAGGAGACGTTGTATGAAATAATCGAGAAGGAGCTAAAGTGTTAAGAACCAAATATCAATATAGCATAGAAAATCCTCAGAAAAAGTACTCAACGCCTTGAAAAAGAGATAATTTCAAATAATAAGCCTCTTTGAGGGGGCAACCTCCTTTTACCCCACTTAAATGTTCAAGTACAAGAT